>PVIJ01021514.1:0-18313 GCA_004024925.1 Scalopus aquaticus | reverse complement strand
TCACTGAGTATGATCCCCTCTAATTCCATCCATGTCGATGCAAATTGCATGTGTTTATCTTCTTTCCATGCTGAATAGTATTCCATTGTGTATATGTACCACATCTTCTGGATCCAATCATCTATTTTTGGACATCTGGGTTGCTTCCATACCTTTGCTATTGTGAACAGTGCTGCAATGAACATACGGGTGCATGTATAAGAGTAGGGTCTTCTTACCTGCTGGAAGCAATAACAAATCCTCCTAATTTAGCACTCTATCTACCCAATCCTCTGTAGCCAAGTTTACAAAAAAGCTCCATGTTTTTTTTTAAGATGCTTTATGCGAGCTTTTTTGTAAACTTGGCTACAGAGGATTGGGTAGATAGAGTGCTAAATTAGGAGGATTTGTTATTGCTTCCAGCAGGTAAGAAGACCCTACTCTTACCACTTCCTACCACTCTGGAATGTTCTATCCCATACAACTTAATGAATACTGACCCATGCTTTGGATCCTCCCTTGGAGAGCTGTTGAAACATTACTGAGGTTATTTGTTGTAACTGTATAGCATTCTTATCAAGTGATCAAGATGTTCCTAATATGATTATTAAGACTGTAGAGCTATAAGCATCAGAGAGAAAAAAACTCTATCTCAGATTTAGCAAACTGGAGGGAAACTCTAGGATAAAAGCCCATTTCAATTGGATATAATGGCACCCACACAATTGACAGCTACTCAACCCCATCAGTAAGAAGTACACTATGATGGATTCTCTGTGGGAGGCATTGGGTTGCTTTTCTTCTCATGGGATCTTCATGGAAATAGTAACAGAGGTATGATGGATATATGGGGTCAGTTTGTGGCTGTGTGAAGTTTTAAGACAAATTAGCCTGCTAGTCAGAAGTGAAAATAACTAGTACTTGACTGGGTCCTCTTCTGATCAAGTGAAGAATTATTTTTCTTGGATGAATGAAAATATATCCCAAACAGTAGATGCTGCCTACTTTTTTTCATGCTAGAAAAAGAGATTTAAGGAGCATACAACAGACTAGTGAAGCTAATTTGTATTAGTTTTGGTTATTTGTATCTTACATAGCTCCATATGGAAATGTGCAATTCTGTGTCCTTTGATATCTAAGCCAGTTCTTTCATTGTTTACAAGGAGAGTTCTAGCTACATGAGTAGTGGGTGCTCAGGGTCTTACACTGGTTGCCTGAAGCCTCAGAGACCAATTTGCTTTGAAACCTGGCTTCTAAGTTTGCAGGCTCTCCCTCTCACAGTCATTTAGAGTTAGTGATTTGAAAGAAATCAACATTGGAGCACATCTTTTCATTTTTTTTTAAGACTCTCTAAGGGCTGCCAAAAGATTGGTCACTTTGCCAATATGATGTAGGCTATTTTGGTGTGGGTTTTTTAAGGTAAATTTTAATAAAAATAGAGAAAAATCTGGATGAAAGAAAACAGACTTGAATTTGAATGCATCCAAATATAGACATATATATTAACCATAGGTTTTTATTTTTATTACATGAAAGAACTGATTATTCTTTCAAACCTTGACTCCATTGCCATTTTAACTACTATAAATAACACCGTTTTGGTATTGTTTATGTTTGTTGACAATGATGTAAATAATATTAATACATCTTAACCCTTTCTAGTTTTATTAAAACTGAGATTTGTAATTGCTGTATTGTTGGCATTGACCATACCTTTTGGCTGTTTTTGTTTTCCCTGATGTACGCTTTTTGAACTTAATGCCTGAGTCTCAAGAATTTCTCTGGCATTGGTGGATACCAACAGGGGATTATGCTGACTGCATGTGGGGGTGTAGCTGGTTAACCATTCCTATGAAATGGTTCTAGTCCTTTGCCTTAAGATGTCATTCTCTCAGTCCTGCTGGAATATGTGGGAAGTCCATATGTAATGTTTGTCTTCTCTTTGGCCAGAATACTTCCTTTCCTTTGTCCTCTCTCCCTATCCAAGCCCATTGTTCATGCTCCCATCCTGTGTGACCATCTCCAGGAAGCTTTTTCTAGTACTTCTACTGAAACCCATTATCCTGTCCTTGTAATTCAGAGGATGCTTAAGCTCTGTATCATATTCTTGTTACCCTGTACATTAAGTGTCCTTATCTTGTTATTGTTTTAGGTCTCTTTATCCTTGTAGCTCCTACAGGGGACATAATATGCTGATTTGTTTATTTTAATTGGTATGTGATTGGTTTTTAAGTCAGTGGAAGGTTTAAATCCTTGATGGCTTGGGCCTCCCCGGTGGCACAGTGGTTGGGCATTGTGCTGTGGAGCTGTCGGAGGCGGCGACGTGAGTTCGGTGCCTGGCCGGGGAGGGTCCCACATGGCGCGGCAGACCTCTCCTGCCTCGCCCGCTGCTCCCCTCAGCAGTGTGTTTCCATAGATCTGCCTGTGCTGCTCCCCGCTTTGTCTCTGGTGAACCCTCTCGCCGCCCCACACCTCTGGCCTGTACCCCAGCTGTGTGCATAAATAAATAAATCTTTGAAAAAAAAATAAATCCTTGATGGCTTCCTTAAGAATGTAAATATTATCTGAAAAGAATAGCCATCTACACCTTCACACAACTGGCCTCTTGGGGTAGCTTAGGATGCAAGTTTATTGGAGATAAAGAAAGGTAGAGTGCCTAAAGTATTGCTTAAAATAATCATTTTAAAAAGCATCCCTCCTTTAAGAGAGGGAACTGAGGCACAGGGAGGTGACCTACCTTGCTCAGGATTGGGCATCCAGTAAAGTGACCGTATCCAAACTTGCACTTTTGCAACTTTGCTTCAAAACTTGAATCAAACCAGAAATTCTCAGACTAAATGCTTTGCTCTTTTCCACTGCGAAATGTGGTTTCCTGGCAACCTTGAGTGGGTGGGTGAGGGTCCTTTAATTTTTCTGTGTCTTCTTTAAAGCACAGCGTTCAGGAAAGTTTGAATGTTCGTGAGGAAGAGGAGCAGGGAGAAAAATGGCTTGCTTCTTAGCTTCTTAGAAATTCGAGTGCTGGGTAATTGCAATATGGGAATCAAAACGGTAAAGTTAATCTGTCTTCGTCTTCCCCCTCATTCTTCTAAAAACTCCTCCCCTCCCTCCATTTCACTTCTCCTCATATTCCACCTCCCCCTTCTTCCCTCAAGTATCTAATTACAGTTTTGCAAGAAAAATTATAGACTACATACTGCTATATCACACCTGGAATTCACATGGATTTTACTGAATCAAGCTCCGAGTACCACTTTGTATCACATTCCCATAGCAACAGCGACTAGCAAAACAGGAGAAAAAAGTCTGAGAACTCAGCAACTTCAGCTCTTGGGACGCATGCACTTATGACTTTGCTCTTCCTCGACATGTTGCCTATTTTTCTGACTTCATTTGAAAAGGAAACATAAATTAAAATGACACCACTTCATATTTTAATTGCTTTATATTTGAAAAATGCATAGGTGTGTGTTGCTCCACAGTAACAAAAAATAATGATGTGGGGATAATAGAGGCGTTATGGAAAAGTTTGTAAAAGTGTTCTGAGAACTTTAATCTGCCCTACTACAGTAAGAATCTAAGTAATTTAGGTGCTTCTGACTCATTCTTTTACCTACATTGGCCCTCTACCTGTCTGCATGTATGCTCAGTATCAGCTTTTATATATTTCAAAATTTGAAAGAATTATATATATAGTGAAAATCAGAATGACCTGCCTGAGTGAGAAATAAAAAGAAGCATGAATTAACCTGAATTTTGTATGGGCATTGGATGCCAGACTAAGTAAGGTACCTTTGATTTTATTCTGAAGGCATTTGGAAACCACTGGGAGAGACTAAGCAAGGTGCCCAGATTCTTTTGGCTTATTGATGCGTGAGTCAAAGCTGAAATCACGATCATTGACTCTGATTGCTGGGTGTTGGATTGCTTCTCCAAGCAATAATATTTTGCGTAGAAATATAAAAGCATATATGTTAAAAGAGTAGACTCTAGACTCAGACTGTCTATATTCATATTTCTTTACCGCCTTCTAGCTGTCTAACATTGGGTCCAAGTTTCCACATCTGTAAAATGGGAATAATAAGAGTCCTTATGTCATCAGATTCTTTTGAGTCTAAAGTGAAGGAGCGTATATAAGGACTTAGTATGATGTCTGACATATAGTAAATGCATTATAGGTACTGATGGCTATTAAAAAAGAAGGGAAAGGAAAGGAAAAGAATAGCAGTCAAAGGTCAAATATTGTTACCTTAGTGTCAAATAACAGTGGGGGAATAAGTTGTCCTTCTGCATCCTGGGCCTTGCCTGAATTTTAATAGCTTGCTAAAAGATCTGAATTCTGCTTTTCTTTCTCCTTGAGTTGCTGGATCCTTTGTCCTACCCTGTGAAATGCTGTCCATTTTGCTGCCAGCCTTGTCGTGATACTACAGGGTCCTGCAGTTATCATGACTGAACACCCCTCACGATGGGTAATAACCTTTCAAGCCACCTACCAGTTTTATCTCAGTTGTTACCCTCATCTTAGAGTTCTTCCTTGACCAATTGCACCCCCTTCAGAACACTCAATCCCCATCCCCTTTTTAAATTTCCACATAACATTATTACCTAGGATTACCTGATGTGTTTACTCATTTATTATTTGAATTGCCCCTCCCCCGCTGGAATTAAATTAATTCAGGCCAAAGACCCAGGTTGCCTTACTTTTAGCGTTTTTCTCAAGCTCACAGCATACCACCTGGCCCAGATTAGATGCTCAATAAATATTCACTGGATGAATGAATGAATGTCGTAGGTACTTATTGAACACATATTATGGACTTAACATCTGGTCACCTGTGTTTTCGAGAATAGACACTTTAAGCTTCCAGGAGGATTTAACAACAGAAATGCCAGAGATTGAAACGTTAATATGTGCTGTGTCTTATAATTTCCTGTTCCTGGGGCTTTCATAGCAGCAGTAATTCAGGAAGTGTTTCAGGCCTTCAGGAGGTAGGATATTTCCAGGGCACTCTTTAAGAGATGCCGGGTTTGGTTTGGTTTACTTCAGAACTGTTTCCAGCCCACTTATTTCTTTCAGGTTCACTGTTAGAACACTGAGTCCTAAATATGTTGGCACGGGTAAGTCTGTCTCCTAATGCCGGCCCCAAATAAATTTAGAGTTAAGTTCTTACACTTGGGAAACTGATTTTTTTGGCCAAGATTTTTGCCATATGCACCTCTAATGTAAAGATCAACACAAGGTAAGGTGAATCTTCACAGAACACTTCATAGTGACGAAGGTATCTTAGTCATTTTCTCTGGGTTATTGAATTCTGTAAGAAGAAATGAAAAGTCTGAAGAGGAAAAATCATTTGCTCCCAGTGCACTGGATAGAAACTAATTCAGCAGCCACTTCTAATGACAACCATCACCAAGCCTATTTAGAACAGGGCTTACTCTCTGCCAAGCACCATGCTGAATGCTTTCCATGCATTAACTCCAAGGAAGAGAGGCTTTTTGGACAGAGGTTGAGAGAACTTCATTTTTGTTATATGCCATTGGGCCATTTCTTTTACTGCTATAACACGTTAACATTCTAGCTTAGGAATATCAAAAGATACTATTTTAGAGATATTATTTGTGTTTTTTTTATTGCTTCTCTCCACCATTCTGGGGTGACTTTACAATCTCTGCCTCTCAGCTTTATTATTCACTCACCCTCTCTGGGCCTCTCTGTAATCCATTTTAACAATGAGGCCAATGTTACAAGCTCTTGTGACCAAATCGCAGTGTTGGATGATTGCTTTCTTATTTTCTCTCTGTGTTAAAAATTTCCTACTAATGGGGAACATTATTTTGATGATTGCTAATGGTCATCATCAGTTGCCTGATTTTCTTCCTTCTGTAGACGTGCTGATACTTATCTTATTACTTGTGGCTGCCTCCCAGAATCAAAGCAGCCACATTCCTTGGGGTCTCTGCAATCACATATTGGATTGCAGCCTGAATATGGCAATATTTTGTTAGTGGTTGGCAGTGTATTTCAGAAATGAGATCTAGATTGAACTGAACTATAATAGAATGTTCCCAGGTTTAGGAAATATATATATTGGGCTATTTTCTAAAGGTTATAAAAATGTATTGTCTTAACATTATTTTGATAATGAAAAGCACTTTGGGTAGTCTGAAATCAATAGTGAACACTTTGCTCATTCAACCAGGAGGTTTTGCTATAAATGTAATTATTCATATATAATCTCACACAGTAATGTTATTTGCATAACAAGAAATATTATCTTTCAGGAATGCTGAGTATGTCTTGCACAAATCAGTAAGGCTTTATGGAAAACGTTCTGATGTCTAGGTGTTTCTCATGGACATTAATGGGGTCAGTGCCCTCGCCTGCCATTCTGAATTAAATATCAGTCCTGGATCTTGTTGTGCCCTTTGGGCGAGTTAATAGATTCTATGCCCCTGGACAAAAAGAACATATCAGCTCTATCCTTCCTTGGGCCAGTCTGAATAAATTCTAAAATAGGTGACTAAAGTTTGGCATTTAAATTGGGTCAGAAGAGAAACAAAACAACTTCTTTTTGGACTGCACCATGCTTCCTCCACTACCCTTTCTTTTTTTTTAAAAAAAAATATTTTATTTATTTATACATACAAGCTGGGGTACAGGCCAGAGGCATGGGGCGGCGAGAGGGTTCACCAGAGACAGAGTGGGGAGCAGAATAGGCAAATCAGAAATACACAGCTGAAGGGAGCAGAGGGCGAGCCAGGAGAGGTCTGCCATACCATGTGGGATTCTCCCCTGCTGGGCATTGCGGGCTGCCGATAGCTCCACAGTGCAGCGCTCAACTGCTGCGCCACCAGGGAGGCCCTCCACTACCCTTTCAATACGTTCGATACCAAGTTTCTCTTCATCCTCAATTCTGCTTTAAAAGTTCTTTTTCCATAAGACTTTAAAATAAACAGGGTATCTTTGCCATTAGTTAATATCAAGAAAAGTATCTTTGAAGTATACGGTATTCATTTTCCACATATACCTAAAATAATGACAGTCTGTATTGTGTGTGTTTGTGTGTGTGTGTGTGTAATTATGCAATCATGCACTATCATTTATGAGTCTATGATATATGATAGAGTCACAGCTACTTTCAATGATCTATGAAATCTGATGATGAGTACATGGTACTCCAAATTCGCTGATCAATACAGGTCGGATTTGAAAATTGTCCAATAACTATTATCATTATGTTTATTCATTTCAACCAATTTCTATACAGAAATTTAGAATAAAATTAAACACCTTTGAGTTCGCCTGAGAGATATTCAGGATGGCTGACAGATTTTATATATTGTATTCCTTGCCTTTTTCATGGTATCATTTCTTGAGTATCCACGGAAAAAGGAAGAAATAACTCTGCCCATCTCTCCATTTAAATCATCATCAGACAGGCAGATAATATCCATGAATATTAGTTTGGACAACGTAGATTTCCTTGGGATCAATTGGAGTACTTTAATGAAAAATGTCTCATGCATGGATTCTACCCTAGAGATAATATTTGAATGGTAAATTATAGGGCTCTGGAATGAGTATTCTCTTTAATGTTCCCCACATGAATTTAGTGGACAGCCAGGATTGAGAAGCGCTGCTCTAGGTGAGGATTGGCAAACATTTTTTGTAAAGATCCATGTAGTAACTATTTTAACTTTTACATGAAGGCATTGTCTGATGAAACTAGTCAATGTTTCCATTTCACCTTGAAAGCAACCATAGACAATACATAAGTGAATGAGTGTGGTTCTGTGTTTATACATTAAAAGAGCAAGTAGAACCAGCTTTACTGTAAGAGCTATAATTGCTTACTCATTCACTAGTTCAGTGGCTCTCTAATTTTTGAACACACTTAAAGAGTTTGTTAAGATACATATTAATGGACTCTTCCCCCAAAGTTTCTGATCAGTATATAGGGCAGTGGAGTAAGAATTTGTATTTTGAAACAATTTCCAGACGATGCTGGTACTGCTGGTCTGTATACCATACTTTGAAGAGCACTGATCTATACCCTTTATTGTTAGTCAATTTTCTACTTTGCTCCATGATTAGAATACTATAGACTATTTTTAGAAATCCAGTTAAAGTACAAGAGCAGAATAATACCTTACATAATAAAATTTATTAACAAAATATCTATATGAAAGCTATCATCATAGTTAATTATGAAACTGTAAGAGTAATCTCAATGAAGCTGGGAACAAGGCAATATCACCACTATTATTTGACTCAATTCTGGATGTTCCAGCTACTGCAATTACATGAAAGAATAAGGTAATTTTTACAAAGGGAAAAAAGTTGTATAATGATCTTCCTTGTAAATGCTATGATTATGATAACTGGAAATTCAAAGCGTACTAACTAAAAATCATTAGGATTATGTAATACATAAATAAATACACATATATGGAAAATGTATAAGGAATTACCTGTATAAAAGCAACTAAAACCTAAAATTATTATATTGTGATCACTAAGAAATGTATAAAACCACTATGAATGAAAACTTCCAAACTCTGTTAAGGAACATGAATCAATGGAAAGAGATACCTTGTTTGTAGATTGGAAGACAATATTGAAGAGATTCTGAGACTTAATGTGATCCCATCAAAAATACCAAGGGAATTTTGGATGAGGAATAATGATTCCAAAATACAAATGTAATTGTGAGGCTATCTAGGAAAATTATGCAGCATAGGACTAATATGTAAGTATTCACTTTATGTTAGACTGTAAAGTATAATAATAAAGGTACAAATATAGGAAGATAAGCCAAATATATAGATTTTTAATTTTTCTTTTAAATTTCATACTTTTTTCTTCCCTCATTGTTCATTTTTGGACAATGTATGATCTCTTCCTCATGTGTTGTCACCATAGTTCTCAGCTCACCGGTGAGCCCATACTCTATCACCATGGTCCATTGTGTTCCACCCCCTTGTATGACTCCCTCTACCCCCCCCCCACCCCCTCATGCCTCTTATATTCAGTCAGCATTCAAGGTGTTATTTTTTTTTAATTTCACTTAAAACACTGTATGATTTAGGGGTATAGATTCACACCCCACCCAACACCCATAATCCCCCACCATATTTCATCGTTATTTTCTGCTTCCATAGCTTTCTGTCAGGTTCTTCATGTTATTGAGTACTTTACATCTTGAATCTCAGTTTTCTTATTTATAACTTCAATTTCTCCAATCTGTTGATTGGTTTAATTTCATTTTTCTGAATTTTATTATTTTTCTTTGACTATCTTTCCTGAGTTTTCTGGTTTCACTTTGATTTGCCCTTCAGTTTGTTTTCTTATTCTTTTTTATAAAATCTCATTGAGTTTCTTCAATGTAACAATTTGAATTCTCCATCTGATAGGGAGCTAATAGTCTTTCATTTCTTTGTGGTTGGATTCTGGTGATTGCTGCTCTGCTTGATATTATATTCCCTTGTCTTATATTATCTGCCCATCTTGCCACTTTTAATTGTCCTGTATTTTAAATCAAATATTCTGTAGTGGTAGCTTTCAGAATTGAACTTTTACTTTTTCTGCAGGTATTTTGATTTGATTTTACTTGATTTGTCGGCCTTTGCTCCCTTCTATTGGGTACTGAGACCTGATTTTTGTAGTTGGTGAAGTGAGAAAGATGGGGCCCGACCTGGAAGGTTCTAGCCTCTGGTATGCATGTGCTTGAGGGAGAGTCTGGCTCATGTTTATAGATTGCTGAGATGCCTCCACTCTGGGTTTTGAGATTTGAGTCTCAATATCCTGTGAACTGTGAGTGTACTTCTTGAGGTGCAAGTACCATGGGGTGTAGGAAGGGAAATACATTTTAGAGTACTTTCTCTGATCTTTTTCCCCCAATGGTACAGGCTTACCTGGGGTACCCCTGCTCTTCCACATTTGTTTCTCCTCTTTACATGGTTTGTGTCTCTATGTGATTTCTCCTTTCTCCTCCCCAGAACACGTGGCTAGTTAGCATCCTTACTTTTTTACTTACTTTTATGGGGCAAGTAAGTACCCCATGGGGTTCCACACCCCCATAAGCCTCCAGGCACCTCTCTCCACTTATCTCTTGTTTAAGTTTGTTCAAAGTGCAAATCTCCTCCATGTCTCCTCTCTGCAGTCTGTGTTGTTCTCTGCTATCCCGGGGGTGCTTGAGTTTCACCCCAAGCATGGGTCTCTTTCGGTTTAGTGTCCCTCTGTTTTAACTGTTGGATGTTCCTCTTGGGATTCAAGTCAGGAACTTCCTCTATCACCATCTTGGTGACAGAATTGCAAATCAGTAGATTTTTAATCCCAGAAATAGATCCAAATGTTAACATAAATAAAGGTCTATATTAAAGTAAAAGGAAATTTATGTTGAAACTGAATATTTAAGGAGAAAACTATATGAAGAAAGTTCTTATTCTGTATACCAAAATTAATTCCTGGAAGATTATAGTTTTGAAAAGAAAATAAGTGAAATTGTAAAAGTATCAGAATTAAACACTGGAAACACTGGCCATGGAGGAGAGATGAATCAAATTATACAATGCCTGACAGAAAATCTAGACAGTTTAGTGACAAATATTGATAAATATAACAAAATGATTTTTTGTACAAAAAATGTAATGGAAAAATGTGGACAACATTTTGCAAACACATGAGAAATATAAGGCTGATAATTTATATTCTTATGAATCAACACAATATCACCTTTCAATACAAAACAGAAGGTCTAACAAGCAATTCAATTAAAGTGAAATACAAACAGCTTCTAAACACAGGAAACAATTTACATTTTCAACTCATGAGTAAATGCGGGCTAAACTGATTTTCAAATACACATTTTGATTATACACATTACCAGCAAGTGAATAGATAATATACTTAGAGGAAATCCACTCTTAGAAATATGTCTAGCCAATTTGTGGTTCTCAACCTGGGGCAGCATTGCACCCAATGGGAAATTTGGCTATGTGTGCCGACATATTTTTCTTAATAGGAGTTGTGGTGCCTGGAATCTTCGCATTAAAACCATGGACATTGCCAAACATAAATTTATAAAGCTCCACCCCTTCCCTTCTTCCATCCCACCTTCCATAAAGTATTGTCTGATCAAAAGTGCTAATTGTGCTGAGGTTGAGAATCCTGCTGTGGGTATACTTGTTTCCACACGTTTGTGTTCAATCATAGCATCTTTTGAGAAAGAAAAAATCTGGAGGAAACCTGAATGTTTACAGATAAGAGTCTGGTCAAGTAAAATATGACATTCACAGAGTGTTACAATACAGTCTATAAAAAGAAAAAGGTGGATGGATGGATTTGGACCGAAAAATATTTACAAGTTATACTAGGGGGAAAAGTATGATCTAGAACAACATGTGTATAATATGTTTCCATTTGTCGAATTAAAAAGTTTTTACATACATAGATATACCTGTATTCAATATGCATCTATGTATATACATGTGAACATTGGCAAGAATATGCAAATAAAAATGGTCAATTTTGGGTAATGGGTCTAAGTGGCAGACTTACTTTTTCTTTTCTTTTTGTGGGTATTACTTTTATTGTGATCTTTTGTGGCATTTGAAGTTGTTCATTGTAAAATATCATAATTTTAAGAAAGTCAGCCTGATATTATTCCATTTGCCTTATCAACTCTTTTCCATTTTCTCCCAACACAACCTATTATCCAAAGAAGTTGATAGATGGTCCAAGGTCTTTATTTTCTGTTCTGTTTTGTTCCACTTGTGCCACCTGCCTATGAAGTCCTTCTCCCAATGCCCACTATTTGCCTTTTATAAATCCAAGGAAATTCCATATTAAAGACCACCTTCTCCCCCACCCCGTCGTTATAGTTGTCTCAGTCACTTGGGTCGTCCATTCATTTACACATCTAGAGCACCTTGTATATTTGTGTAAGTTACCCATACCCCCTCTTACAGTGAAATGAAATGTTATTCTTACATCCAGTACAAGCACCCACATTAGATTGTGATCTTTTCAAGGGCAAAACTATATCATATTTGTCTTTGGACCAGTCCTAGTATACAACATAAAGCTTGAGGCTTGATTGTTGATCACTAAATATCTGTTAGAATAAATTGAATGTGGATGTGTATTATCCAAGGAAATACAGATAAACATCATACTGAAAGAAAATAGAAAAAACAATTTTATTCTCTCTGTTAGTAGCCTAAACTCTGATGTTATATATTAGCTTTTGACTTTAAAAAAGCATATGTTACTTTTTCTGAGTGGAAATCAACCCTATATATTGTAATATGCCCAGGTAATGTTTTTATATTCTATTTCCTTTAAGAAAATCTTATTCCAGTTCTTATAGCAGTTCCACTGAAACTGTAATTGTTACTTTTTAGTGTCAGTCATTTTTCATGAGTCTAATGGGGAAAGGTATTACTTTTTTATTTTGCATGTGATACATCAATTGTAGAAATGAATAAGACATTTCTTTTATCATCTCTTTGCTCTATCTTTCTTTACTATTACATGATTCTGCTGAAAATCAGCATTTCAGGTATTCACGAGTCTGAAATATGTCCATCCTCATCACACCCATTATTTCTTTAGAAAGAACATGTTACACAGTAAGAAACTCCTTAATTTGTTTCTTGAGGCTTCCTTCATCTTTATTTTATATATCCCATGAAAAAGTCCCATGATGGTGCTAATTTTATTGTGAAATTAGGATTCTCATCTTTTCAACCATTATACATGCTTCAAAAAATCTTTTTGACAGATCTTAGGTTGGCGAGAGGTGTGACAAGTTTTAAGTTTTGCCATATTGTAGTCTTTCTGGCTAGCTTAAGAGACCCACCATACATGGTTATATTTAATAAGTGTTTCTGAGTCACAATTTAATATGTTTATCATTGTAATTCTGATTTCTTTCCTAGTTGGAAAAGTATTCTGCAGTATCTAATACTCTGTGCATATAGCATTTTCTATTCTTGTCATAATTCTTGCATCTCATACTAATGGGACATTATTTTTTCCCTGTAAACAATATTAGAACCATTGACTACCCACTTAACAACAACTACTGCATTTCAATGCTTTCTTTCATTGTTTAAATGCAACCTTATTCCTCATTACATCCTCATCCCAATGGGTGCTAAGTTAATGAGCTCATTTTCTATTGACAGTATTCTAAACATTTCGCCATTTTGTTTCTTTTCAAATTTAAAACCAAATCATATTAGCAAGAGCAGATCCAGAATTTTAGGAACCTCTGACCTTTCTAGAGATACTTCCTTTTCAAGGGTTGAATTGAATTAGCCATTTAGTAACCTGTACTTCAGGGAGTTCATTAATAAAAGGTATAGAGAAAAACATGTGGAACTAAAGTCAGCCTCACATAAAATAGAAGAACTAGATATTTCTGTTATTTCCTTTATTATTTTAGGTAGTTGTAATTTGAACCTTAGATAAATTTCAGGAAGCTGTGTGGGAGAGAATTAGTTTATATTTCAAAAACATAAGTCAATGTAAGAAAATCTGCCATGGCTTATCATAGTGTCCTGACTAAACATTCACTCCCTTCAAGAATAATTTCTGAGCACAGAGTTAATCATACGTATTGTAATTGCAAAATATTTAGATAAGAAAAAAATATAAAAAGCACTTTTAAGAACACGGGACCTACAACAACCACACTACACCCCACTCTCAAAGTTCCCTCTCACTGGTCACTGTTTTCCTATTCTGTTCCTTTCTGTAACCTTGTTAGATGTTGGGGGATAGGGTAGGAGGGCACAGAACTTAGTTTGAAACCTGATCTTTATCTTTCGACTAACTCTGGAGATAGTAATTAATATAGAAATTTGCACTGCTTGGGTCATTCATACATATATGATTGGAACATAGAACTTCCAATGGAGTAGGGTAATAATAGCAAATCATATTGCAAACGTGGACATTGATGGATAGATTAAACATTAGTCCTTCAAAAATATCAGTGTAGATTAATGCTTACCATGAGTTGGAATTTCCATCCTACCTTTAAGCCAAAGTAATATTCTCAGATTATTGAAATTATGCTTTTAAATAATGCCTTCATTCAGGTACATTTGTGAGGATGATAGTTTTGTGTGTCTTTCAAAAATATTAGTGTACATTAATGCTTACCATGAGTTGGAATTTCCATCCTACCTTTAAGCCAAAATAATATTCTCAGATTATTGAAAATATGCTTTTAAATAACGCCTTCATTCAGGTACATTTGTGAGGATGATGCTGTTTTGTAACCAGTGTTAGCTCACCTAAAAAATATACTCCATAGCTATAAAAATAAAACTGCTGTGAAATAGGAAAAAAGAAAACAAAAACAAAAAATAACACCAGTTTTTCTTTGTTTTCAGATTAGATTAAAATGCACAGCCAGCTTCAAAATCTGTCCATTTTTGAAAGCATCTAGAATAGATTTGTGTGTTTTCAGATAATAATGATCAAACAACAGAGTCACTCAGCAAAAAATCGTAATTACAAAAATACATATTAAAAAGACCCCTGTTGGCGTCTCATAGCTAAAGGTTAACAGAGAGAGATTTTCTATTCAAGGGATTGGTAGGTGTTTTCCTGCCACCTGTACATGTCCCCACAGATGTCAGCTCGTAATCACTGCTCTTGTCAGAATGATCCTACCCACATGGATTTCCTTGAATTTATCAAAGAATGTCAGAATCGAGAACTTGAAGGAGCTTTTGGCTTGGCAGTAAAAGACAGGTGATATATAACATTTTTTTTCCATTATAAAACATTTCTCAGCATAAATGAAGCATTTAATGGATACCTTTGGAGCTATCAAATAATTTTCTTTTCCTGAGAGCCAGCTGCATCACATTTACAAACTACCCCATTGTGTTTACCTGTATTTCAGTTCTGGCATGTTATCTTTGAAACTTGTGCTTCGAAAAGGTAATGAAAACTTGGCAATGGACTCCCTGGGTTTGTCTTATAAATTCATACCAATCCATTAATTTTATATTATTCAGTGGCACTTATTTGCCTCTGGCATCTTTTCTCATAAAGTTTTCCTTCCTCTTGTAATTTGTCCTTTGGGGGTTTTCTCAAATTCCAAGCTTTTCCTGTTTATCTGGATATTTTTCCCTTTCTCAGAATGCCATGCGTTGGTCTCAAGAGTCTTATTCGAATGTCCTTTTTCATAGTACCCACTCCTCCAGGACCTGACATTTCTCTGGACCTATTTCACTATCTGTATGGTGGGAGTGATGACATAGCCACCTAAAAACCTTATTTGAGAAAGATTCATTAATTTTGTCACAGAGGTTGACCCAATAAACTCTATGATTATTTTGTACTCTATAAATGCTTAGTAATTGATACCTTGATTCAGTTTCCTTTGAAATCTGCATTCTAAAGGAATACAATTATTTGTCTGCTAGAACATAGAGCCTGAGGCTGTGTCTGCAGAGAGAAAGCGACTAGTTTGGAAAATACCACCAACTAGTTGCTTTCCTATACATACCTCTAATAACTAATTTAGCTAATTGTCTGAGTATATAATTGGTTGTTCATGTGTCTGGGCATTGCAATGTGTATTTTACATAAATTTATACAAAAATCATTGTTTCAAAAAGAAGAGAAAGAATAAAGCCTTGCCTCTGAGGTTTTTAGATAGGCCTGCCTCTAACTCAGTGAAACAACTAATGTACAGCCATTTGAATCAAATTCTGACTTCATCAGTTGATTCTCTAACTTGATTAAATCGCCTAGTATTTTTTGTGTGGGCTGAGAAATAGCTTCAATCTCTTTTAGTTCTTTCCCGATTTCCTTAAAGTGCCAAATATATGGACCCCTATTTACTTTCCTTATTTTTTCTCTGCGGGGAATTTTCCGGTGGCAGCAAAGCATTAAGAAATGTCATGAAATGCAGGTGCAGCATCGGTTTGCTTTACAGGCACTATGTTAATATGATGTGTTTTGCTTGACAAAGCAGCACTGTAAGGATAGGGACTTTGCTCCCCCAGTTCCCCATTTAGTGCTCTGCTGTGTGTTCCCACCTCTTCACATTTCGTGGGAAGATATATTTTCCATGTTGAACTTCACCGACTTTCTAGACAATAAACACACAGGTGCCCCCGCCCATGTGCAAATACCTTACTCAGCAGCAGGGCTCTGCAGGGGAAAGGCCCCTTTGGTACCAGAAAGAGGGCTCCAGAGATGCGAGTCAATACTGCTTCTGAAAAGGCTTAGGGATATTGTAGGCTTATTGAAAATGTGACTCCATGTGATGTATGCATCCTGCAAATTCTCAAGGTAGTGGCAGCAACATATGTATTTATTTGGAATTTATACCCTGATGTCTATCAGAAGGCTTTGAGGGGTAATGCAGCCACATGGAATAATGGGAATGAAAGCACAATGGCGATCCTACTGTTCATGAGTAAGACTTTGCCACTCCCAGCTATGGAAATGGACTGTCTTTTGGTTATTTAATCAGGGAGGGGTTTTTTCCTGACTCTCTGGCCTGTGTCAAATGAGACCCTCAAAGAAATTTTTCAGGCACTCTTTATTATTAGCGAATTACTGATGGGCTCAGATTTTGCTCTCCTCCTTTCTTACTGCTCAGCAAAGTTGCCCTCTGAGGTGATCCACATTGTAGCTTCATCAGGAGCAGAGTGCTTGGGGACTGAGGCAGTCCCCACCGAATTCCGCAGAGCAGCCCTCAGCTGCTTTGTGACAACAAGTACAAATGGGTATGACTTGTGTGTGTGCTTCTCCGTGAGTCATCATTACCTGCACGCTGTGTCTCCCACCAGGCAATAGGCATGATAGCAAAGCCCCCGCAGTAAAGCATGTCTGCTAAATTTTGTAGCCCGTTAGTGGAAAATTTCAGTGTTTTTCTTTCTAAATGCTTGAGTTTATCTTGCCAACCAAAGGCAGAGCAAAAATGCCTTGGTGAACATCGATGAGGCTGTAAGACCAAGCTCTGCTTTGAAACAGCAAAGTGATTTGTGTTGTTTTAAGGCTTTAAGGCTCATCTCCCAGAATGAAGAGTTAGTTTCCACAGTTCAAGCTTTCCTGGTTTTCCCCTGACCACTGGCCATCTGTTGCAGTGCAGAGACATTTCCTACTGGGACACATGCCTTGGCAAATTTTTGTCATCACTGTCATATCAACTCAGCATTTTCTTGTCATCTTTCAGTTCTTGTAAACTGCTTTTGAATTGACAGTTGTCCCCAACTTGCTTAGGTAGCAATTTAGAGGGTCGCTTAATTGACCAAGGTTAACTTTTTTACTTGTTCCCTAAACACTAAGAAATGGAGGGTGATTTATAGTTGGGAGCTATCATTATACATAACCATGGTTGGTTGTGTATAATTTTATAAGTGAATTATGGGACATTGTCATTTCTATGATCATAACAATAATTGTTCATCTAACTGGATGCACATATTATTGTTGAAAGATGCAAACACAGACACTCCACAGCTCATTTTATGATAGCTTTATTGATAGAAAAGCACCAATACAGAGGCTTTGCCATCTTTTTTCAGCATCTAATCTAATGAAAGCTACTCTCATTCTTGTTAAGGCTTGAATATCCGAGAAGGTGCTGCGACAATAATATTTCTTGACTATTTTTTTACTTTTTATGCTGCTTTGATGCATGTACGAAAATGCTTTTTAAAAGTTATATTTTGGAAATTATGTGTTTACTATGGAACTGGACTATGGGGACTGTGGCATTGGGTGCCATGCGTTAATAATACCTGAAGGGGGCGATCCTATACCTCTGAAGCTCAAATCTTGCTGTAAACCAATGTTACCTCAATTTAAAAAATAAGAAAATTATGTAACCAACAAATTCACTAATTAGGAATAAGTACCCTTTGGCCTAGTGACAAATAAGACTTAGGGTTTGGCCTTTCTTGTCATACTTTGGGGATGGAATACATTCCCTTAGAATGGGTAAGACAACTCTCATAAATCTGCACTCTTATAAATCTTCTCATGAGAACTGGATGAGGGAGTGTGACTATCTCAACTACCAAGAAAGACCAGACCAACTCAGAATGCATGGCGTATACCTGCTTCTGGGAATACATAGCATGTAAAATAGAGTCAAGAGGGCCTCCCCGGTGGCGCAGCGGTTAAACGCTGCGCTGTGGAGCTGTCGGCAGCGGCGACGCGAGTTCGACGCCCGGCCGGGGAGAATCCCAAATGGCGCGGCAGACCTCTCCTGCCTTGCCCGCTGCTCCCCTCAGCAGTGTATTTCTGATCTGCCTGTTCTGATACCCGCTCTGTCTCTGGTGAACCCTCTCGCCG
>PVIJ01021513.1:0-18313 GCA_004024925.1 Scalopus aquaticus | reverse complement strand
ATGGATTTCTTAATTTCTTCTTCTTCAGATTGGGTGTTTGCATATAGGAAGGCTACTGATTTTTGTGCATTGATTTTGTATCCTGCTACTGTACTGAACTGGTCTATTATTTTGAGTAGTTTTTCTATGGAGTTTTTAGGGTTTTGTATATATATTATCATATCATCTGCATATAGAGACAGTTTAATTTCTTCTTTTCCTATTTGGATCCCTTGAAAGTCTTTCTCTTGTCTAATTGCTCTGGCTAGGACTTCCAGTATTATATTGAAAAGTAATGGTGAGAGTGGACATCCTTGCCTTGTTCCTGATCTTAGGGGAAAGGCCTTCATCTTCTCACCGTTGAGGATAATATTGGCTGTGGGTTTGTCGTATGTGGCTTTTATTATGTTGAGGTATGTTCCTTCTATCCCAAGGATTTCAAGGGCTTTTATCATAAATGGGTGTTGCACTTTGTCAAATGCTTTCTCAGCGTCTATTGATATGATCATATGGTCTTTATTTTTCTTTTTGTTGATTGGTTTTATTTTATTGATTGATTTTCGGATGTTGAACCATCCTTGTGTCCCTGGAATAAATCCCACTTGGTTGTGGTGTATTATCTTATGGATGCATTGTTGGATCCTATTGGCCAAGATTTTGTTGAATATTTTTGCATCAGTATTCATTAGGGAGATTGGTCTGTAGTTTTCCTTTTTTGTATTGTCTTTGTCTGGTTTTAGTATTAGAGTAATATTTGCTTCATAGAATGTGTTTGGTAGTACTCCTTCCTTCTCGATTTTTTTGAAAGAGTTTGTGTAATATAGGGACTATTTCGTTTTTGAATGTTTGGTAGAATTCATTTGTGAAACCATCTGGTCCTGGGCTTTTGTTTTTGGGGAGGTTTTTTTTTTTAAGATTTATTTATCTATACATACAAGCAGGGATACAGGCCAGACGCGTGGGGCGGCGAGAGGGTTCACCAGAGACAGAGTGGGGAGCAGAACAGGCAGATCAGAAATACACTGCTGAGGGGAGCAGCGGGCGAGGCAGGAGAGGTCTGCCACACACTGTGGGATTCTCCCTGGCTGGGTGTCGAACTCGGATCGCGCGCTGCCGACAGCTCCACAGCGCAGCGCTCAACCGCTGTGCCACCAGGGAGGCCCCCTGTTTTGGGGGAGGTTTTTAATTACTGTTTCAATTTCACTACTTGTGATTGGTCTGTTTAGGTGTTCTATATCTTCTTTGTCTAGTTTTGGGTGATTGTATAGTTTTAGGAATTTGTCCATATCCTCTAGGTTATACTTGTTTCCGTATAGCTGTTTATAGTAATCTCTGATTATTTTCTCTATTTTTGCTGTGCCCGTCCGTTGTGATTTCTCCTTTTTCATTTATGATCCTATTTATTTGTGTTTTCTCTCGTTTTTTCTTTGTAAGCCTGGCTAGTAGTTTGCCTATTTTGTTTATTTTTTCAAAGAACCAGCTTTTGGTTTTGTTAATCTTCTGGATTGTTTTTTTTTTATTTCCATTTCATTTAGTTCTGCTTTGATTTTTATTATTTCCTTTCTTAAACTGTCTTTTGGGGTTTTTTGTTGTTCATTTTCTAGTTCTTTGAGATATGAGGTTAAATTTTTTCTTTGGGTTGTTTCTTGTTTCTTGATGTGAGCTTGTAATGCTATATATTTTCCTCTTATTACTGTTTTTGCTGTGTCCCAGATGTTCTGAAAAGTTGTGTCCTCACTGTCATTCAGTTCTAGGTATTTTTTAATTTCTTCTTTGATCTCTTCATTGATTCATTGGTTTTCCAGTAATGTGGGTTTCAGGCTCCATGAGGTAAGGAGGTTTCTTTTTTCCTTTTTATGATTTATTTCCAGTTTGACTCCTTTATGATCTGAGAAGAAGGCTGGTATGATTTTGATCTTAGTGTATCTGTTGAGCTTTGTTTTGTGGCCTAATATGTGATCGATCCTAGAGTATGTTCCGTGCGCACTTTAGAAAAATGTGTATTCAGTTTTTCGGGGGTGAAGTGATCGGTAGATATCTGTTAATCCCATGTGGTCTAGGTCCTTATTTAGAGCTTTAATGTCCTTGGTTACTTTTTGTCTTCTTGATCTGTCCAATAGAGAAATTGGGGTGTTGAAGTCTCCTACTATGTATGTATTTTCTTTAATGTCTTTTTTCAGGGATGATAATAATTGTCTGGTATATTTTGGTGCTCCTTCATTTGGGGAGTATATGTTGATGATTGTTATATCCTCCTGTTTTATTGTCCCCTTTATCATGATGTAGTGGCCAGCTTTGTCTTTTTTTACCTTCTTAAGTTTGAAGTCTATTTTATCTGATATAAGTATAGCTGTTCCTGCCTTCTTTCTTGGTCCATTTGCTTGTGAGATTGTTTTCCATCCTTTAACTACTAATCTCTGTTTATCTTTCGCAATTAAATGTGTTTCTTGTGGACAGCAGAAGGTTGGGTTCTGTTTTTTGATCCATCCTGCTATGATGTGTCTTTTAATTGGTGTGTTTAGTCCATTTACATTTAGAGTTAATGTTGATATACTGTCATCCATATTTTTTTGTTTGTTTACCATTTTGTGGTTCTAATTCTTACCTTATTCTGTGTTTCCTGGTCTTTCTTTTGTTGGTTTTGTCTTCATGACTTCTTCTAGTATTCTTTGGAGTGGGAGTTTGGTAGTGATGATTTTCTGTAGTTTCTGTTTGTCCGAGAAGGTCCATGTTTTTTCTTCATAGAGGAATGAGAGCTTTGCAGGGTAGAGTATTCTTGGTTGACATTTGTTGGCATGTAGTGTTTTATATATGTCCCTCCAATTTCTTTTTGCTTGTAGTGTTTCTTCAGAGAGATCTGATGTCAGCCTGATTGGCTTTCCTTTATAGGTTATTTGTTTCTTTGCCTTCATCATTTTCAATATATTTTCCTTGTCTTGAATTCTCAATAGTTTTACTATCATGTCTTGCTGTTTTTTTTTTCTTTCGTTGTAATAATATGGAGATCGTCTGGCCTCCTGTATGTCAATTTTTGTTTCCTTTTTCATGTTGGGAAGTTCTCTTCAATTATCTCCTTGAGAAGTTTCTCTGTTCCTTTGTTTCTCTCTTCTCCTTCTGGGATTCCTATGATTCTGATGTTTCCTTTTTTCATGGTGTCAGATAGTTCTCGAAGCTTTTCCTCATTCTTTTTCCTTTGTTTTTCTCTTTCCTTTTCTGCCTTGATTCTGTTAGTATCTTTATCTTCCAGAGTGCTTATTCTTCCCTGCATATCTTTGAATTCACTTTTCTGGCTTTCCCTGGATTTCTTTAGCTCCTCTACTAATGTTTTTAAATCTTCCATTTCCTTCTATTTCTTCTTTATGGATTCATTCTCGTTCCTCGGTTCTTTGTTCTTTTCATTTTATTCTATCAATTTTTTTGTGATGGCTATTTTAAAGTGTTTATCTGTTAGGTGGATGTATTCTATGTCCTTATTAATGGGTTCTGGAGAGGGATTTTCTTTTTGTGGTGTATTGTTTTGAGAGTTATTTGTGAATTTTTTCTTTCCAGTTGTTGGTTTTCTGCTTTCCGCTGGTGCTGGCGGGCATGACTCCTGGTTTTACTTGCTCAGGAGTGTTTGTGGTTCCCTAGTGTCTGAGTTGTCTTGGCTGTGGCTGGGTATCTTCTGGATTTTCTTATTTTTCTTTGTTGAATTTTTGTGTTTGTCATGGCGTGTCTCCAGTGTGTTTGCTGTTCCGAGTTGAATTAGGGAAGATCAAGGGGTGGTTTGTAGTAAAAAAGAAAGAAAAGAGAAAAGAGAGAAAGAAAAAAAACAGGGAGAGGAAAGAAAAGGGTAATGAAGATGAAGAAAAGTAGGAATGAAAGACCAAGAGAAAAAGGTAGGTTAAAAGTATTGGGGAGATGTGAATTTGGAATTCTCTAGTCCTTTTGCTCTTAGGTTCTGGGGTTTGTGGTTGGGTCCCCTGCTGGGGTTCAGCCCCTCCTTTCCAGTGACAGATATTGTTGTCTTGTTGTTGCTGCTCTCATTAGTCCTTGCTGGGAGTCTTTCTATTCTTTCTCCCCTCCCCCCACCTTTTTTTCCCCTTTCCTCCAATGTTTGCCTGAGGCTATTCCTGCCCCTGGGGTTATGTCTGGTGGGGAGGGGTTGGGAGTTCCTGGTCTTAGTTTCTTTTTTGCTGCTTGGGGCCTGCTACTCCAGGAAGGGGTGCAGGGGTGGAGGCTGTGGGTGGCTGTTGATCAGCGTTTCACCTCCCCTAGTTTCTAGGGTGCCAGTGTGCAGACACCTAGAAGTTGGGGGTGTGGCAAGTGCTGGGCCGTGTTCACCACCTGCTGAGGTCTTTTTTTGTTTGCTTGTTTGTTTTGCCGCCCTCCGAGTTCCAAGATGCTGACACTTTGCAGGGGAGGGTGTGGTCAGAGATAGTTTCAGCCACAGGTATGGGAGGGGTTTTGGGGATTGTCAGTCAATAGTCCTTAAATGCCACCCCTCCCATCAGCTTGGGATCAATTTGCATTCTAAAGCCCAGAGTGTTTGAGGTGGTCTCCACAGGAGGTTTTCCAGCCTAACCAGTTTTTCTGGCTAATTTATCACCTAGCAACCAGTGGGGGATGTTTCTTGCTCGGACTTTCTCCCCTTTAAGATGTTACCTAGCCCCAGGTGGGGGATGGGACGCAGTGACCCTCCAGCTTTCCTGCTCCTCAGGGCTGCCATGCAGGGAAGAGAGGGGGGTCGTGCGGTGGGGGAGTGAGGGTCGCTCTCCCAGTCGGCTGGCCGGAGCCCTCTGACCTCACTGCAGTTTCTAACCTTGTATTCAGTGGCTCTTAGGGGAAGCCGGTTCGCCCACCACTCCTTTCTGCTGCACCTTTGTGTGGAGTCCGATGTCTTTTCTCTTCTCTTTACTCCGACTTTTTGGTTTATTTTTAAGTCTAAAGTACTCCCGGGTTGATTGTATTGCATAGGGTATCCGGTTCTCTTCAAGTCAGCTCTCAAAGTTAGGGATATTTTTCTCCATAAATCAATTTTTTTGTGGGAGAGCCTGATCTTAGCATCTGTTCACCACCATGTTTTGGGGGTGTGTCCCTATCTCCATTTTTTAATCTGTGAAATAATGATGATAATAATAGTAGTTGTGACATACTGTCATTGTGAGGATTAAAAAGATAAAGCATTTATAAAAATGCCAAGAACACAATAAGCTCTTAGATGGTGTTAGCTATGATATTGATAACGACAATAACATTTATGATGTATCAAACTAGAAGGTGTTTTGGGATGAGATTAACATTATAATCTAATCAGAAACCAATGAGTAAGAAGATTGCCTTCCCTAATATGGACTTTTGAGGGCCTGTGTAAAAAGACCAATGTCCCCAACAAGACAAAATTTTCCAGCAGACTGCTTTCAGATTTCATCTGCACCATCAGCCCTCCTGGGTCTCCAGCTATAGGCTTACACTGTAGATTTGGACTCACAAGTTTCCATAATTGTGTAAACCAATTCCTTATAATCTCTCTTTCTCTATCTCTGTGTGTGTGTGTGTGTGTGTGTGTGTGCACGCGCGTACGCGCACAAGGTTGACTTGACTAGAACCTAGCCATTGGAGATAAGTGTGGAAGTAGTGATAGTCATTTTTTAAGAGTCATTTGAGGCATACGTTTCCAGTGTATTGAGACAAATGTCCATTGTTTTTGCTAATGTTCAACCATGAATTGTTTTTGCTATTAACTCTGCTTTAAAAAGTTACCATTAAACTTTCATTTTGAGCAGCAACTAACAATATTGAGAAAACAATGTTTATTTTTTTACCTTTCTATTCCCTGACACAAATGAACAGACAAAAAAAAAATTCAGTAAATGTTAAATGTTGTCAAAACCTACAATATTAGCAGTTATTCAGCCAAAAATAAATTATTTCAAATTGTATTTATGGCAGAAAAATGCCAATTTAGTGAGAAAATATCTCCATAACATTTAAAGAGTAGTACTCTATTATTAAAATCTATCATGATAAATGAAGTTTTTGTAGTTTAGGTGAACAAAAGAATAGGTGCCACTAAACTAGAGAGGGAATGAGAGAAAAATATATTTGAATATAAAGATAATATGTTAGAATTTAGGGCATGCTATGTCTGATAAGTCTGTGAGAGCTGAAAATAATACCTGAAAATAAGTAAGATAAAGATTGGTATTATTGCATTTCAAAAAGGAAACAATAGGCTTAAATGAAGAATTAGAAAACATGGGCTTAATAGACATTTTTAGGGTATGATACTCCCCAAAATGAAGTGCACATCCGTCTCAATTGCACATGGAACATTCTCCAGGAGAGATCACAGTTGGGTCACAAAACAGTATCAATAAATTAATGAAGCTTGAAATTGCATGAAGTATCTTCTCTGATAATGATGTTATGAAACTAGAAATCACCACAAAAAGAAACCAGGAAAAACCTGTGATAGGACTAATTTGAAGGGTTGTATGCACTCCTATGCTTATTTCAGGAAGATTTAATCATATCCAAGATATGGAAACTTCCTCAGTGCCCAATGACAGACTAGTGTATTCAGAAGAGATGGTATATATGCACAATGGAATGTCACTTAGCTATATGAATGGTGAAATCTTGCCATTTGCTACCGTATGGATGGAGCTTCCGACTAACACAAATAAGTCAGAAGGACAAGGACAAACGTGGGATGGTTCATTCATATGAGGAATACAGAGAAACTGAAAAAAGGGCTCAAACAAAACCAAACAAAAACCAAACCCTCAAAATTTGACTGTAACACTGAGGTCTGAAAATAACTCGGCGGAGGTGAACATGTACAGTAAAGCACATAAGGGACCCAGTGGAGAATGGAACAGACTTGTAGGTGCCTTGATGGTGACTGTGCTGTGGTAACATACATCTGAAAAGGTGTGAACCTGTACCTGTGAATCATATACCATGTTGCAAACCAATGTTAACTCTATAAATTTTTTTTAATGTTGCTCTGTAGAGTTGTGGCATTCAGGAAAGTATAAAACACTTTCATGTGACATTTTATGATGAAGAGGAAAAAAGCAGAGAAATGTGGTGGTAGCTTGACGAACAACTTTAGCTAGGAGAGACCTTTTTAAAAAATATATGGGGTAGTTAACCATGTATGTAGACAGAGGAGTGAGATCTCATAGGATAAACAAAGGACTTTAATCAAGAATCCAATGTAAAATTTAGCCTTACAAAAAAGGATGCAATGTTTGATTTTTACTTTGTTTATGTGAGAACCTGATCGTTGTTGCCAGCGAGTTATCTTTCACCTTTTTTGTTACATAGCCAAGACACCCCACTAAATTCTCCCAATCAAATCACCAAAACTAGAAACTAATGATATATACACATGGATACACACAGATACAAAAGATGAAGAGAAGGAATAATGATGAAAGTGTGTTTGTGAGTTTTCCTTTATCTAATGGGCCTGGAGCACTTATTTTTAATTAACAGAATTATGTGCCCGACAATGATATGTGGCAAAGATATACCTACTGATCAAGTATAATATGGTCCTTGCCTTAGGTGGAGGGAGCTTACAATGCAGTGAGGGAAACTACAAATTCCTGTTACTCAGTGATATCTGTCGTTACATGAGTACATAAGAATAATTTGAGGAGCATAGCCATTAAACAGTGAATTGCCTGGGGCAGATCAGTAAAAAATTTATGGGGGAAATGAAGTATATCTTTTTGTAGTCAGGTAGCTTCTGACTTTCAATAAAGTAGCAGGTTTATGCCAAAATGAAAACTCATGATTGCTTGCCTACCCCCACAAAAACTTATTTTAAAAGTTTTCAATCTGTAAGTGCTTATTGTTTTAAATGTAGTTAATTTTTCTTCTCTTGACACAGAACTTAACATATAATTTTCCCTTAGATGCAAGAGATTAATGGTAACTACTGGGTTATTGTCGCAGACATTATGCTTTAAAACACTTTCTCAAAGGATGAAATTCTTCAGTTTTACATCATGATACTTTACATCTTTCTTTTTTCAGTTCTCTAATGTTTGCGTCTTTCATTTCTATCGTCAAGCACATCAAATCAGTGTCACAGCAATGAGGTCATTGAAAGAAGCATTTTAAATAAACTAGAAAATATGTTTAAAGTTAGCATTCTTTTTCATCATAAACAATAACTGTCATAAAACAAGCAAATGTTTATCTTCTGGCTGTTGCTAATAGAGCCACATTTTAGTGATTTAAATGGCATGAATGAGCTGAGGAGTAATTATTGGTGCCTGACTGCATTGTGAAGCATTTTTTAGCTCATTGCAGGTTATGACATGCTCTTGTACTGAACAAGCACTTTATTATGTTTATTCAGTCAACAATACCATTCCAGTTCTTGAAGATCAATGTAGATAAAGGCTTTTAGAGGTTATTGAATTATAAATTGAGGACCAACTAGATAAAAAGACAGGAGGAGAAAATGGCAATCCAAACAGACGGCAATGGTGATGATAGTTTTAAATTAAAACTTTTATTCATTTTAATTTTGTTTTCATGGTGGGGGGGCTGATCATGTAATTTGAAATAGAAATATATGCTAAGATACAAGAGTCCATTTTATCAAGAAATCTCACGATACTCTCTTGAAATGATTCATTGCTGGAAGTAGCTTGGTAGACATTTCCTTTTAATCATTTTATGAAAGTTAGGAATTTGAGGTCAAAACAAGACACTATGGCTTTTGGCATTGTAAAAGTAAGAATGCTAAAAACTGTTCAGAATGTTTGGCCACTGACAAAGGTTAAAACCAACATTAGTGGCAGCAAGGCGCCAAGCCGCCAGTAGCCGTGAAAATCTCAAGGCCAGCAACCTTGAGACAAAACTCCCCCTGCCAAGGGCGAGGATTCCAGGAACTAGTAAAGATAACAGCACAGACCATCTGCTCCACGACCCCCTCATCCTTGATGTCTTGCCAAGTTCACTATGACTTGCTGAATTCCATTGCCTTTATAAGCTGACCCAATTCTGTACTCGGGGTCTCCATTTTTGCCTACGGACCGCTGCGTCAGTACACCAGGCTAATTGGGACCCTAGCTCGAGCTAGCAATAAATCACCGTTTTGCTGATTGCATCGAATTATGCCTCAGTCGTAATTGTACCCGTAACATACTTTAACAGCATTATCTTTATAGTCTTTATTAACTGTTATGATACATATATAAGGAAAATGTTTTTGTGTTGTTAAAGCCTCATACTCCCAAATCGTTTTCTGGTTACACTGACCCTTTTGAGAAAAACAGCACAGGTTGTTCCTTACAGTGTTTAACTCCATGTGACCAAGGCACATTAGAGGAAGGATTGAAGCTAGTTAGCATTATATGAGCAATCCAGGCAAGAAAACTGTCCATTAAGGACACCCTATATTGCCAGAAAACTAGCCCTCATGAGGAGAGTGCAGGTGGTATCTGGAGCTGGTAAACTGCATTGGTCCTCCACCCAGCTCAACACAGAATGACTAGATGAAATATCCCAGTTCTCATCCTCCCCTAGGAAGGGAAAGAGTTGATTCGTGCATCCAGAACCCTAAATTCACCAAAATTGCCCAAAGAACTAGAATCTGCATCACTAGTTCCAGAGCTGAAATGGATCTGGCATAGTCTAGCTGATAGCAAGATAACAGAACCAGTAACTGACAAATACTGTAGATGTCGTACCTTCTTCGTACCTTCTGCCCTTCTCTTCTGCCCTTCTCTCGCCCTCTTTGTTGTCTCAAAGGCTTTGGTTTTTCAAGGTCTTTTGCAGTTGCTTGTCAATTTCCTTAATGTTTGCTCTATTTCTTTGAAGAAAGCCATTGAAACTTTGATAGGGATTGCCTTTATTTACATAAACCACACAGGATGCTTTTACCACATTGTTACAGCTACCAAGAACTAGTTCAAAGAGAAGTAAATGTCCAAAATCATGACGATTATACTTGAACTTAAGTTTCTTCATTTGTGAAGCTACCACATTTGCTTCATGAGGTCACAGCAATCATAATGTTGAGCTACTGAGCTGAGTGAAGATGTCCTAGAAGAACTTAAGAAAGCTGATATCCCCAAGGTGTATTATATTGAGGGGCTTGTGGCTGAGCTATGACATTAAGGAAATCTCATTGTTTTTGTTCCCTCATCTGTAAAGTGAGGAGAGAATTAGCTGACCTGAAAAACATTTAAGAGGAATTAATTCATTAATTAAGGTGACTCAAAAAGGAAGAATTACACAGAAGTTAAGTTTAGCATATTAATATATTAATAATGGTCCATTACCAAATCTATTAATATGAGTTATATGCAGAAAGAACTGTTATAAGGTTTGACTTGTTATTTCCTTAATAACTAGAACACAGTATAGTTCTTGGTGATATTTTAGACTAAATTGTTGTCTGAGATCATGTTGAGAAAGACAGAAAGGGAGAGAAACATATTGTTTTCTTTATATGTCCCAAGCAGATTGGCTCTGCAAACTTCAAACTGTGAAGACTCACTAATAATAAAATAATGCATATGAAATGCCAAAGATAAATCCTGGCAGAGTAATTGCTCAAAAACTGCAAGTTCCTTCTCTTGACCAGGAAAATAGTACCTTTTCTTCTAACAACTCCATCCTAAAAGGATCACACCTTAAATGGAACAGCTCCCTTTATCACATCACATCCAAAAGTACTTTCCATTCTTTAATGTATTAGTAAGCTAAGTTTGACTAGTCATTTTCCACATCCACCTTTTACATCTGAAGACACTGCAGCACAGAAAAATTAAGTGATTTGTCCAAGATCACAAAGCAGTTAACGGTGTTCATCACTGTTATCAGCTACAAGCCAGGTAGTGCACTAGAACCTGGATATATGATGGTAAGCAAACCTGAAACAGCTTTTGCTCTTAGGAAACTTGCATTCTACGGCTGGAAAGAGTAATCAAGTCATCACAGTCAGGCAAAGAAATGTAAAGTAAAATCTGACAGGTGCTATGAAGTAAAGTATGTGCACTGTGAGAATATATAACAGAATAACAGAGGTGACTGGGACAATCTGAGGGGTCAGAGAGGCTTTTCTGAGAAAATTTTATTTTAGATCAGAAGGATATTAATATTTTCCTAGAAAGCACACATACACAAAGTTCATATGACAAGAGCTGAGAAACTGAAGAAGTGCTTGTTGCTAAGATGATATTGCAGTTGCAGGCATGAAAGACCCCAAAGAATGTCTGGTAAGAAAAAATATATATACCAAGTAATTATAAGTTAGTGAAAGGTTTTAAGTATATATGGAATGGGGATGAACAGGGTTATGAAAGACATTGGCTCTACATTTTAAAAGGCAGTGTTGCCAAAGTATGGAGAATAAATAGGAAGTGGGCAGAATAGAGCCCAAAAGGCCAATTAGAGGTCATTGCAATAGCTTACAAATAAGCAAAGTAAGAGGATATACTGGTCTGAACAAGAATGATAGAAGTAGAGCTATTGAGAAGCAAACGGGCTTAAGACATACAAAAGTTATAAAATGAATAGAAGTTGGTAGATGACTTATAGAATATGGATGTAAGTGAAGAAGATGCCTGCTGTTTGATAGAAAATGGAAAAAACAATTTCTTAATAAAATGTTTTATGCTGATTCTATAAACTTGGATCACATAAGTGAAATTTATGGATTTCCATTTTCTGCTTAGCATTAATCCTTTTTTGTATGTGTGTGGGGGGGAGGTTCTCCTTTCTGCTATGTGTAAGGTCCTATTTGCCATCAGCCTCTAGTTTCCAGCTGTTGAACTCAAAGTGTTTGGCCAAAGGGTAGCTTTGGACTTGCTTAGAAGGAATCCCTCAGGGTGAGATATTAGGTTTGATGAGCTTTTTGGCAAAAAGTCTGTGGATACCAGATGGAATACTGCATCCTACCCCAACACAAGTATTCAGATTCCTACAGCAAATTGGTCTGAAAAAAAGATGAAACTCTATCAGAGAGTGGTAAAGAAAAAGAAATGCCAACATTTATTAAAGCAGTTAGATTATTTCAAGTATTGTCCAGATATAAGCTTTTAAAAAAATATAAGCTTTCCAATTGTGCAAGACAGGATCTCTCTGCCACTACTTTGGAAATATTGTTCCTGATCGAGCAGGTATAGGCATTGAAGAAAACAAAATTCAGCTGAAATAAAATAAAAATCCAACTTGCCTAACTTAGATTATCTTTATAATGCCATTTGAGACAAATGGAAGCTTTTAGTGAATTGCAAATAACACAAACTCTCAGTCCTTACTTTGTGATGATTATTTACTTTGCTCTGTTACAGGGTAAAAATAACAGCAAAACTATTGAATACAGAAAACCTGAGCAATCTTTTCTATTTATCTTGTTTTTATCAGAGGGAAATAATAATTCCTCTTTATTTGTCCTGCAGTGAGGACCAAAGGAAATATCTTATATGAATTGACATTGAGAGAAATAAAATACTGTGCATATACCAGTTATAATGATCATCTGTGAATAATTGATAATTTGCTATTTCTCTATTCAGTTTTTCCTCTACTCAGATTGGGATAATTTAAATTTCCTCCTGTTTCCCAAGTGTGTTAGTCTCACAGTAATGCTAAACTATTGTGAACAATTGTTCTTTTTGCACATGTTCTTTAATTTTTATAACATTTCAAAGTCTGATTGATGGTAATATAAGTGCTATGTTTCTTAATTTGCAAATCAAGAATTCATGAAGTAGTCAAATACACTCTCTGCTTACCACTTTTCTAAAAACTGTTTTTCTTTTTTTTTGTTTTGATAAATTATGGTGTTCTTGGCCTACTTTCCAACGTTTTATCAAAATGCTGCTGTAAAAAATACAGTATGTGTTGGACTTATGGTCATATTAGTATTTGACAATGTAAATAACCAAAAAGAAAATGTCCAGTCATGTAATTTTAAGCAGAAAACTATGACTATGTATAATTTTTGATAAGGAGAATGTATCTTGATAATTAACTTACTTTTGCCTTCCAATCAGTTAGAATGACTATGGTATAAGTTACTTTATATAGATTAGATTATCTTTTATCTGATTTATGAGGTAAAATATTCTTTCTTGCCAGTCTGCTTAAAATGCTACATTGGTGAAAATAACTAACAGCAATTATCCTGTCTATGTTAGCTTATTCTCAAATTATTTTCATGTTGTATATCCACATTGCTATAATCAGAGCCATTATTTCTCTATTTTGTAATTATTTTGTTTTCATCTATCAATTTTAAGGAAAGGGACTTAAGTCCATCTTATTGAGTACCTAGAGTTAGACAAATTTGATTTTAGAAACAAGGATTAAGGTGCCCAAACCAACAATTAAGTTAAAGGAGGAATTAGAATTTTGGAATCAGATTACTAAATTGGAGTAAAGTATATGGATATCAGCGTCAAAAGAAAAGTATCCATCTTGCCATTAATCCATGATAATTTATTATGTCAGGTACTATGATAAGCACTAGCAAGAAAAAGATTAATAGAGCCTAGTCCCTAACCTCAAGTAGTACATAGTTTGATCAAGAAATCTTGTTCAGGCAAAGTCTGAAAGGTAAGAGGTCAGATTCTGAGATGTGGTTAATTCTTCTCAAGTGATCAAAACATACTTCTACATACCATGTCTGCTACGACATGTATCTACTTATGTATTAATTAAATCTATATATCCAGAACTGACTTCTTACTTGGACATTTTAGAAAACTGACCAGAATGAAGAGAGGGGTCAGGTGTACCAAACTCCTCCGAACAATGCTGGACTCTTGGGTGAACATGGCTTTAAGTAAGATACATGCAGACAAAAATAATTTGTAAAAGTTGAACTTAGAAAGATTGTCATTAAAACCATGGCATTTTCTTTTACTTGATCTATAGTAGAGTTAAATACTTCTCTAAGAAGTCATAAAGATTATCAACAGGGACATTAAAATATGCTCATCATCACTTATCATCAGGGAAATGCAAATCAAAACCACAAGGAGATACCACCTCACTCCTGTGAGAATGACCCAAGTCAGAAGTCCCAGAAATAGCAATTGTTGGTGAGGATAAGGAGAAACCTCATATACTGTCAGTAGGAATGTAGTCTAGTCACCTCCCATGGAAAACAATATGGAGGTTTCTCAGAATATTAAAAATAGATCTACTATGTGATTCAACAATTCCACTCCTAGGTATCTGCTGGAATATAAAAACACTTATTAAAGGGGCTCTATAGACTCTTATGTTCATTGCATACCCAAGCCAACAATTAAGCTAAAGGAGGAATTAGAATTTATTAATAGCCAAGTTATGGAAACTACCTAAATCTCCAATAAGTGAGTGGTATGTACACACAGAAGTTTTGGTATATATTCACAATGGGATACTACACAGCTATTTAAAAAAATATGAAATCTTGCCATTTATGACAACATGGGTGGAACTGGAGGGGATCATGTTAAGCAAAATAAGTCATAAGGAGAAAGAGAAATACCAGACGATTTCACTCATTTGTGGAATATAAATAAACCAAGCAAAGAAGCAAAATCACACCAAAACAAACCAAAAATTCTAATTGAGGCTACCAGAAGGGTAGGTTGCAGGTGGGATGCTAAGGAGAGAGGAAGCCTAATGCACTATGGTGGAGAATTGTGGGTGCTTTGGTGGTGGGTATGGTGTGATAGTATACATTTGAAGAGGTGTGAGCCTGTATCTCTAAAAACACATACAGGGCGGGCCTTCCTGGTGGCACAACAGGTTAAGTCTCAGCAGTATGTAGCTATACACAGCCACTACAGCAGGAGTTCAATACTTAGCCAGGGAGCTTCCCACATGGCACAGCAGACCTCTCCTGTCTCAACCACTGCTCCCCTTAGCAGTGCATTTCAGACCATCTGCCTGTTCTGCTCCCTACTCTGTCTCTGGTGAATCCTCTTACCACCCCACCCCTCTGGCCTACACCCCAGTTTGTATGCATAAATAAATAAATCTTAAAAAAAATAAAAACACATACAGCATTGTAAGCCAATGTTACCTCAAAAATATAACTTAATTTTTAAAATAATTGATTTCTATGTCCCATAAATACAAGAGTTGACTGACACATTTCTAAATTCATGCTAGCAATCCATTTTACTAAGGCATGGCTCCCTTTATGCTAGTTGGTCATTCACATGGCTAAGTGTTATGTTTCAGTGTGAGCCGTCAGGGACGCCTTTGTTGTGATGTGCATACATTTCAAACAGAAACTGGGAAAATGTTTTTTTAGGGAACCTGTGTGCTTGCACCATGAGACCCAGATGCAATTTCTATGTAGCGTTGGTAAATTAGCATGTGCAGTAATGGTGTTTAATTGTAATTCATGCTTCTCATAGTCTATCAGATATGCTATGTTTGTGCAGTCATTTTCATCTTGCAAATATAAGTTGGTTTTTTGGTCTTGTAACTCAGCAGCTGTTAAATAATGGCTTTTCATTTTAAGAATATACTGTCACACTTGTTTTTTTTTTTCTCTCTCCCGTTTCCAGGAAAATCATACACATAGATTTTATTGAGCATACCAGGAAGCTGTGTTAAATGACCCTTTTTCAGGTTTAGAATTCAGAATTCAGATGATTATCAATCACTTGAAAGCTGTCACCGAGAGCACAATAAATGAAAGAATAAAAATTCTTCACTATATGATTTAAGAATGTTGAATTCAAGTGTTTATTTAAAAAAGGCAAAAGAAAATTCATTTGTATAGATGTCAAAATTAAAGTTCCAGTTCTCTTTTCTATAAAAGATAATTGATTCTATTGTTCTTTCATAAACTTTTTATTACTCAAAACTTTCCCCCCTGAAATGCAGCTACCGTGTTTCTCTAAATGCAAGATGAGCCTCTAGAAATTCATAATTGAACTTAATGAGAAATCTGACTAGTGAGTCATCCAAGAAAAACAGCTGCAGAAATTCATGTAATATAGGATGAATGGGATGATAAAAATATTTTTAAAGCTTAAAAACAATAATATAAATTACAATTATCAGAAGCAATTCAAACCTATAGTGCACCAGATAGTGTCAGAAAATATCTATGTATGGTAGTTAGGTCAAGATACAGATAAGTAACCACAACTTTAAGTACAGTTTTATATAAATTCTCCAAATCCAAAAGATTCTTCTGATGTTTTATGGATGAAGTTATTTGTTAAATTCTGACTAGAAAAATGGGGTGGGGGGGTATTGTTGATATAGCTGCTGTTCATCAATTCAATAACAGGAAAAATAAAAATATCTGAGGGGTTATTTTCACTATTGTAGTTGACTCAGAGCATGCCTCAGGTATAGCCAGGTATACATGGCCACTTGGCCTGGTATGCTTGTGTCTGTGGTAAGCGTCTTGAAAGCTTTTTTAAACATATTTACTGTTTACTATTTCAATTTACTATAAGAATTTATGTGGGTGTTTTCTTATATCACTGTGGGGATCAATTCTTCAGGGAAGGATGACTAGGTGGGGATCATAGTTCTATGCTTATCTCAACTTCTATCTTTATTTCCTTTTCTTCATAGGAACTTTATATTATAGGTGTTCATATAAAGAACATTATAGGTGTGTAGCAGGGATTTTTGGACTCCTGAAATTTAATCAAATTGATTTTTTTATCTTTATCATTATAAAATAAGATCACTATTAATACATTCATGATAATAATTATATCATTAATCAATATTAAGCATACTAAATACAGTAATATTATTTATCATCATTACTACAATTCACATTTATGTTATTAGTCTATATTGTAAATCTTCATAAAACTGTTCTTCCTTTTCCCCATACTCTTGCACAACCACGTATTCCAGCAGATAGCAATCAGCACTCTGCAGTCAAACCCTAGTATTTTTCTTTTGCCACAATTGTGTGCTGCTTTTATCTGCTCTAAACATGTAAGTGCCTCCTCTTTTGTGCCTTCTTGCCATGCTTTTCCTGAGTTTCTCCTCTGTGCTTCGGCCACCCCTCATTTCATGCTGTTAGTGTACTTGCTAAATGCCAAGTGCAGCTATAGCAGCTCTGGTGTCTCTGGTTCATTCTTGTATCTCTGTCATTTGTGGGGAGGAAGGGCTGGCTTCCTTGTAGATGATCGTTGAGATGATCACATCTCACATAGAAAATGACATACATACATATGTACATACATACAAACAAATGCCCCTCCCCCTACACCCATACTTTATGGCATTCTGTGATATCTTCACATTTTTAAATATCCCCACACTAGAAAATCATCACATAGCGATTTTTAAATTCTGACCTTATAGTGTTCCTAATATGTCAGTTAAGTGTACATTTTTTTAAAGCTTTATTTTTTATTTATACATACAAGTTGGGGTACAGGCCAGAGGCGTGGGGCGGCGAGAGGGTTCACCAGAGACAGAGCAGGGAGCAGAACAGGCAGATCAGAAATACACGGCTGAGGGGAGCAGCGGGCGAGGCAGGAGAGGCCTGCCGCGCCATGTGGGAACCTTCCCAGCCAGGCGTCGAACCCGCGTTGACGCTGCCAACAGCTCCACAGAGCAGCGCTTAACCGCTGCGCCACCAGGGAGGCCCTAAGTGTACATTTTTATGAGATGCTGAATGTACAAGGATTAAAGGAATTTAAATCAAAGTATTTATGATTTTTAAAATATGTAATCAGAATAAATCTCACCTCATGAATCAGAATGATCAATGACATCATGCATTTAAAAATAATGAAAGAAAGCTATTAGAATTGATATAAGGATTCTCAAAATTAAAAATATGAAAGAAATATAAAATGCAAATTTCCCATTACTTTGTCAGCACAGTGTTTCGCTTTGCAAGAATTAAATCATTCTTGTTGTCCTATTTCAGGGCTCTGAGATCTGTGTGTCATTGATTTTGATAGGTTCTCATTCAGAAGGACAAATAAATTCAGTACATTGTATTATGTGGTATAGAGTTGTTATAAACTATCTCTGTATATAATTCAAACTGGTTACTTCATTGGAAAATCAATCAATTTGACTCTTAGTGTTGGAAAAAAAAGTGGCATTAATAGCAGTGCCTCACATATTTATATGTAGCATTTTATTCTCCCTAAACGTTTTTCATAAAAAATCTCATATCTGTAAAAATCTTATGAAGAGGCAGGACAGGTGATATACTATAAATTCAAAGATAACAAAAAATTATATCTGTAATGAGTTAGCTGGAATTAAATAAAGTTCAAAACTAGAGCTTTTTTATTATTATTATTTTATTATTGTTATTTATGTCTTTTACATTTTGTATTCCCCTTGGGTAGCCCACCACCAATTCACCCGT
>PVIJ01021512.1:0-18314 GCA_004024925.1 Scalopus aquaticus | reverse complement strand
TCTCTCCCCTGCCTCCCTCCTCTGGACCCTCCCCCCATCCCCCCCACAGATGAGCACACACAGCACAGTTCAAAGGGGTGATAGATCTAAAAGTAAATTCTAAAACTACAAATTTCTGCAAGGAAACAGGAGAAAATCCTTTTTCTTTTTAAAGATTTATTTGTGCATACAGGAGCTGGGGTGCAGGCCAAAGGTGCAGGTGGTGAGAGGGTTCACCAGAGACAGAGTGGGGAGCAGAATCGGCAGACTGACTGAAATCCACTGCTGAGGGGAGCAGCGGGGAGACAGGAGGGGTCTGCTGCGCCCTGGGGGAATCTCGCTGGCGGGGATAGAACTCGCGGCGAGCGGCCGACAGTTCCACAGCACAGCACTAACCTGTTGCGCCACCCGGGAGGCTCGACAGGAGAAATTCTTGTGTTTACAGTAGGCAAAGGTTTTGTAGAACACAGAAAGCATGAAACGTTTTTAAAAACTGATGAATTAATCATTGAAATTGTCTTCATTGAAATGAAAAACTTCTGCTTTTCAGAAGACCCCACGAAGAAAAAGAGAAGACCCGTTACGCCGCCCTCCACCCTGAAGTCCACCCCGAAGTCCACCCCAACAGGACGCCGCAGGAGGTGCGTGCAGCTCCGGGGACGCCCAGGCTATGGGGGCGGGGAGGACCCGTGTGCAGTGGGAAGAGTCCCAGAGAGGAGCCCCGGGCTGGGCTATGGACCTGGCTGACCGCTGTCCACTCCCCCTTTCAGCGCTGGATCTTCAGGGGTTTGTCCAGCCTCTGCCCGCTGCGGGGGTGGGGGTCACCTGGGGGGCGGGCCAGGGGGCTGCGTGGAGGGGCCCCACTGTTACGCAAATGAGGACTCCAGCCAGCGCTCTGATTGGTGGCGAGTTGGCCGCCCTTGGCCGGTTTCCGCCTGGGGCCTCTGCGCTCCGGGGCAGCGAGAAGATGCCCCTTCCGAGGGCCTGACCCTCAGTCCCCGGTCTGCGCGCGGTCTCGCTCTTCCCCTCTGACGCCTCCTCCCGGCCGGCCGCAGGGGCCCACTGCCCCTGGCCCCGCCGAGCCCCCGCCGCGGGGACCTGCACTGCGGGGCGAGAGTGGACACGGCTCCCAAAGGGCGGCAGCGGAGTCCAACCCCGCCGCTGGGGGCCGAGCCGCCCCGGGCCAGCCGCCCAGCACCGGCGTCTGCGGGTTTCACGTTGCCGCCCTCGTGCGCTCTCCAGGGAGGGCCCGCTGGTGGACGCGCGCGGACAGCGGCGCCCCGGGAGCACCGGCGCTCGCTCCCCTGGCCGCCGGTGCTTCGGAGCAAGCCTCCAGCTCCTGGCCTCTTGCTGCCGGCCGGGCCCGGTCACTTCCCTGTGCCCTGTGAAGGGCCGGCTCAGGACGGCCATCGGCGAGCCGCCCCCAGGCCCCAGCGGGGTGCCGCCACTGCGGACACTCCGGCCACGCCTGCGTGCAGGCGAGGGCCGCGCCACCTCTCCAGTGTGCGTCTGAGCCAGGAAAGAGCCCCGGGAGGCCGCGGTCCGAGCCCAGTTGCGGCTGAGGAAGGTCGGGTCTGCGGAGACGGCCTGGCCTGGGGCAGGAGCCGGCAGCCCGAGGGGGGGGGCGGGGCCGGGGCGTGGTCTCGGCGGAGGCTCCAGCCCGGTCCCTCTGCTGCAGCGCCCACCAAGGTGCCCGGGATGGCCAGCGGCCCAGTTGAGGGGTCACACGCCCACGTGACCCGCGTCGGCGTCGGAACAGGCGTGACCCAGGTATGTGCGTGGCCCCAGGTGCGTACAGGACGCTCCTGGAGAAAGCCGCTGGGCGCTCTCGCAGGCCGTGCACGGGACACCGGGGCCGCCGTGACCGTCCACCTGAACCGCCAGTCCTGTGCCCGGAGCTGCTGCCGTCGAAGGTCCCCGGCCGCAGCTCTGCGACCAGCACAGCGTAGCTCACTCGCTGCGCCAGTCTCGGGGTGTCGCGGCGATGAGGCTGCCGTCCACCGCTGCTAAGCGGTGCTGCCCTGTGCGGAGACCCGCGTCTCCCCGGACCCTCATCTTCCCCGCCCGGCCCCTCCCCCGCCCGTACTTCCCCGGACCCGCCGTGCGTCTCCCCACCCGTGTCTCCCCCTCCCACGTCTACCCCGGACCCCTGGCGGACCCCTGGGCACGACTGCAGCCGCCCATGGGGATTCATTTTTAGCATTTCGAGGAAGCTCCACAGTGCTCTCCCCGGGCTGGCCCGTCCGCACCCCACCGCAGCCGGCCGCGCGTTTCCCCAGCCCGCGGCCGCAGCGGCTGTTCCTGGAGTTTTCATATTGGCCGTTCTCGCTGGAGGGAGGTGGCCCCGCGTTTCCCTGCGTTTCGGGGACGCTCTGAAGACGGGGGCTTCTCACCAGCCTGCTGGCATCTGTGTCTTCTGTAGAGACGTGTCCATCAGCCACCCAGTTTTTATTGGGTTATTTGCTTTCTTTTTGTTGAATTGTATGAGTTCTTTGAAAATCTTGGCTATTGGCCCGTTGTCAGCTGCGTGGTGTAAAAATATGTCCCCTATTCAGTGGGGTGTCTTTGTTTCAACGACAGTTTCTTGTTGTACAGAAGCTTTCAGCTTGACGAAGCCCCGCTGCTTACTCCTTTTGTCTGCCTCGCCTTGGAGTCAGTCCCCTTCTGTCATCCCTGAAGTCAGCGCCAGGCTTTCCCTGTTTTCTTCTGTGTGATTTAGAGTGGCTGGTCTTGCATGCAAGTCTTTAATCCATTTTTAGTTAATTTATATGGTGGTGTAAGAAAATGGTCATTTCCTTTTTCTGCATGCGCCCATCCGGTTTTCCTACCACTTTTTCCATTGTATAGTCTCAGCAACTTGGTCATAAATTAGCTGTCTACATAAGTTGTGGGTTTATTTCTAAGCCATTGGCCTGCTTTTCTATTTTAATTCCAATACCATACTATGTTGATTACTGTAACTTTGTAATACAGTTTGAAATCAGGGCATGTGATACTGCTATTTTTTCTCTTTTTTGTCAAGATAGTTTTGTTTATTTGGTTTTTTTGTGTTTTCATATCAATTTCAATAGTTTGTTCTATTTCTTTGAAAAATTCCATTGAAAATTTTATAGGGAATTAATTGATATTGGGTAAGACTGACATTTTAACAATATTAATCCTTCCAATCCAAGAGCATGGGTAGCTTTCTATTTTTTTAAAGATTTATTTATTTATGCATACAAGCTGGGGTGTAGGCCAGAGGTGCGTGAGGGAGTGAGAGGACTCCCCAGAGACAGAGTGGGGAGCAGAACAGGAGGATCGACTGAAGTCCATTGCTGAGGGGAGCAGCGGGGAGACAGGAGAGGTCTGCCGCACCCTGTGGGAAGCTCCCTGGCCGGGGATCGAACTCGTGCTTCAGGGGCTGCGACAGCTTCACAGGCTGAGACTGACCCCTGCACCCCCGGGGGGCCCATGGATAGCTTTCTATCTCCTTCTGCCTTCCTCTTTCTTTTAAGTGTCTTACAGTTTTCATCGAATAGGTCGTTCACCTCCTTCACTGGATTTCTAGGTATTTAGTTCATTTTGATGTTACTTAAATGGGATTTTCTTGATTTCTTTCTCTTGTAGTTCCTTATTTGCCTATAGGAATGCAACAGTTTTGCATGTAGATTTTGCAGCCATCCACCTCATTATATTCATTCATTGTTTCTAATAGATTTTTAGTGGAGTCTGTAGGGTTTTCTATGTCATATCATCTGCAAATAGTGATAACTTGTTTTCCAATTCAGATTCCTTTGCACCTTGCTTTTGCTTGTGTGGCTAGGACTTCCAATGCTATGTTGAATAGAAGTAGTGAGAGTGGACATCCTTGTGTACCTATCTTAGAGGAAAACCTTTCAGTTTCTGTCCACTGAGTATGACCCTGGCTATGGCTGTGGCGTCTAAAGTCTTTATCATACTGCATTATTTTCCCTATATCTCCATGTTACTAAGAGTTTTATCACAAAATGGATGCTGAATCTTGCCAAATGCCTTCCCAGCATCTGTTGGTCTGGTCATGATTTTTGCCTTTCCTCTTGTTGATGTGGTGAAGTACACGGGTCGATTTGCTATGCTGAACAATCCTTGCATACCAGGAGTCAATCCCCCTTGGTTGGGATGTACGGTTTTTTTTAAAAGATTAATTTATTTATGCATACAAGCTGGGCTACGGGCCAGAGGTGTGGGGCAGCGAGAGGGTTTACCAGAGACAGAGTGGGAAGCAGAACAGGCAGATCATCAGAAATGCACCGCTGAGGGGAGCAGCGGGAGAGGCAGGAGGGGTCTGCTGCGCCATGTGGGAATCTCCCCGACCGGGCGTCGAACTCGCGTCGCTGCTGCCGACAGCTCCACAGCGCAGCGCCCAACCCCTGCGCTACCAGGGAGGCCCAGATGTACAATTCTCTTAATGTATTGTTGGATTTGGCTTGCTCAGATTTTGTAGAGTGCTTTTGCATGTGTGTTCGCTGGGGAGATTGTTCTGTGGTTTTCTTTTTGGTGATGTTCTTGTCTGCTTTGGTGCTAGGGCAATGCTGGCCTCTTCCTCGATTTTTTGGAAGAGGAGGGTAGGTATAAGTTCCTTTTTGAAAGTTTGGTAGAAACCACTAGTGAAACTACTTGATCCTGGTCTTCTGTTTTTGGGGAGACCTTTGATTACTCTTTTAAATTCCCCTGCTTGTAATTGGTCTGTTCAGGTTTCCTTTTTTTTTTTTTATTATGTCATGGAAGGTTTTATGCTTTAAAAATATTGTCCATCTCATCCAGATTTTCCAATTTGTTGGCAGTAAGACATTTATAGTAGGGGCCTCCCTGGGGCGCAGGGGTTAAGTCTCAGCACTATGGAGCTGTGAGCAGCCACCGCAGCACGAGTTTGATCCCCGGCCAGGGAGCTCCCCACAGGGCGCAGCAGACCCCTCCTGTCTCCCCGCTGCCCCTTCAGCAGTGGGTTTCAGTGGATCTGCCTGTTCTGCTCCCCACTCTGTCTCTGGGGAGTCCTCTCACCCCCACACCTCTGGCCTACATCCCAGGTCTTGTGTGCATAAGTAAATAAATCTTTTTTTAAATTTTTAAAAAAGACATTTATAGTAGTCTCCTATGATTCTTTGTATTTTTAAAGTGTCTGTAGAAACTTCACTTTTGTTTCTGACTCCATATTAGCATTTTCCCCACTTTTTCCTTAGTGAGTATAGCTAGAGGCTTGTCTGTTTTTGTTTTTTTTCCCAAAGAATCAGCTTTTGGTTTATTTTGAACTTCTTAATTTTTATTTAATTTCTTTTTTTTAAAGATTTATTTATTTATACATACAGCTGGGGTACAGGCCAGAGGTGTGGAGTGGCGAGGGGGTTCACCAGAGACAGAGTGGGGAGCAGAACAGGCAGATCAGAAACACACTGCTGAGGGGAGCAGCGGGCGAGGCAGGAGAGGTCTGCTACACCGTGTGGGATCCTCCCTGGCTGGACTTCGAACTCGCATTGCCGCTGCGGACAGCTCCACAGCACAGCACTCAACCGCTACGCCCCAGGGAGGCCCTCTATTTAATGTCTGATATTTTTATTATTCCCTTCCTCCTACCGGCTTTTGGTTTCATTTGTTTTTATTTTTCTAGTTTCTTGAGGTGTGTGGTTAGATGACTTATTTGACCTTTTTCTGGTTTCTTGAAGTGGCCTGTATTGCTGTTTATACTTCCCTTGGTATTGTTGGTGCCGCATCACACGGTTCTGGTCGGCCCTATCTTTGTTTTCTTTTGTCTCCAGTTCATTTTTAATCTCTTCCTCAATTTCACTAACGCAGCAGCCACGCAGCAGTGTGCTGTTCAGTCTCCTCATGGTGAAGGTTTCTCCTGCTCTGTTTGTGATTGCCTTCTAGTCTAGTGCCGTCGTGATCAGCAGGTTCTTGATATGATTTATCTTAATGAGGTTCTTGACATTTGTTTTGTGCCCCAACACTTGGTCCATCCTGGAAAATGCTCCACGTGCACCTGAGGACGATGTTCACCCAGCTGCCGGGGCACGGCCTGGTCAGCGGCCGCTTGGCCCTGCAGTCCAGTTCCTCAGGCGAGGCTGTGGCTTCTTTGTTGATTTTCCGTCTGCCGCGCTGATGTGGGGTGTTTACGTCCCCGACCATTATTCTGTGGTGGCCAGTGTCTGCTTTTGGGTTTGCTGACAGTTGTTTTATGTATTTTGGTTTGGTGCTTCTTTTGCTGTGTGTGTGTGTGTGTGTGTGTGTGTGTGTTGCTCCTGATGTATTGATCCTTTAATCATTATACAATGTCCATCCCTGCCACTTCTTAGCTTTTTACTGGAAGTTTCTTTTATCTGAAAGAAGTATGACTTTCCCTGTCTTCTTTGGGACCTACTTGCTTCAAGTTTGTTTTCCAGGCATTTACTTTGAGCCTTTATTTTTGGAGCTCAGATGGCTCCCTGGCGACCGTAAGAAGTTGGGTCTCATTTTCATATAAAACCACCCACTTTGGGCCTTGTGATTGACAAGTTCAGTACATTGACATGTGGAGTGATTGCTGATATTTGGGTATTTGTTACTGCCAGTTTTCTTTAGTTTTCTGGTTGTATTTATTCTCTTATTTAATTTTTTTGTGTATTTCCTTCACTTTTATTGAGATAGCTATGTTCTTTCAACACTTCCTGTAGGAGAGGTTTAGTGTTTGCAAACTCCTTCAGCTTTTGTTTGTCTGGCAAGTCCTTCATTTCTCTCATCTCGGAAGGAGAGGCTTGAAGGATATGGTATTCTTGGCTGGCAGTTTTTATCTTTGAGCATTTTGAATACATCATTCCACTCTCTCTTGCTGGCAAAGTTTCTGCTGGGAAGTCTGATGTAAGTCTGATGGGAATACATCTGGCCTGTGTGTGTGTGGGGAGTGCTTGGTGAGAAGCCCAGGAGTTGGGACAGAAGAGAAATATAATAAGTGGCTACGCAAAACTATTGAGGAATTTAATTCCCCTGTCCACACGAGATAGATTATCTGGTCAGAAAATCACTAAGGGTGCAGCAGGTCGGTGGTCAGACCAGACGGCGCCGATCCAGGTGTCCATACCTGGCTGGGCGGCGGCAGCGCAGGCATCGTTTTCTTTTTCTTTTTTTAAGATTTATTTCTTTCTGCATACAAGCAGGGATGTAGGCCAGAGGTGGGGGGAGTGAGAGGACTCCCCAGAGTCAGAGCGGGGAGCAGAACAGGCGGATCCATTGAAACCCACTGCTGGGGGGGCAGCGGGGAGACGGGAGGGGTCTGCTGTGCCCTGTGGGAAGCTCCCCGTCCGGGGATCGAACTCCCTGCGGTGGCTGCGGACAGCGCCACAGGCTGAGACTTAACCCCTGCGCCCCAGGGAGGCCCACACACCAGACATTTTCTAAACTAGACCATGAGGCAAGGCATAGCAATTGTCTTTTTTGGCCACAGTTGTTTAAACTAGAATTAACACGAGGAGAGCTGCAGCCTCGCTGCCCCTCAGGGACTGACCGGCTGTCTCCTGAGAGGCTCACTGAGTGCCCTTACAGTGGGTCTAATTGTCGGGGGTCAGGTGCAGGTAGAGGCGCCAGGCCCCCCTTGGGGACTGGGTGAGGGCACTTGCTCGGCGCTGCCCAGCCCAGGGACAAGCACGCCCGGCCCATCAGCTGGGCGCCCTCTCTGCAGCGGCCCTTCCTGGACTCTCTCCTCAGCCCTGGCCATAGCCCCCGGGGCCAACCAGGAGTGGGGAGAACTGAGCTGCTGTCCCTCGGGGCTTCACCTGTGCACATGCTGCTCTCCTGCGTGTGCAGACGTGTGTGTGCTGCATGTGTGAGTTTGTGTCTGCTGGCTTGTGTGAGCACTGCCTAGGGCGCAGGCCCTGTGTGCATGGGGGGGCATGTGCGCCTGCGGTGTGTGGACACGTGCCCGTGTGTGACGGGCCTGTGGGGCTACTGGACGTGTGCACGGGTGCCCGTGTGGGGTGAAGGATGCGTCTGGGGGTGTGTCTGGCGCGAGTCGCTGCGGAGGCTCTTACCCTGCGGCCTTGTGCGACCCACTCGCCTTGGCCCCGCCGAGGCTCCCACAGAGGCGCCCCAGGCCCTCCCCTGTGTCCCCGCGCGGCCCGTCCTGCCTGACCCGCCCCGCCCCGCCCCCCAGGCTGGGACCCCTCCCCGTGGCCTCCCGGCCCTGCGAGCCCCCGCGCGCACCCTGGCGGGAGGGGCCGCCCTGCCCGCGAGCCGGCTCCCTTAGCGTTGGGGGACTAGGCGTGCCCCTTTTATTGCGTCTTTGGTAACAGGGCGTTGGTGCCCACAGTGGGGAGGGGCGCACGAGGCCTGGGCCCCAGGACAAGTCGGGGCTTCCTCGGGGCTATGTCTGTGTCCGTCGTCCCTCCCGGTGCCGCTGGCCCTTGGCTACTGGACGGACAGGCGTCGCGGGCGGGACCTGCGAAGTGGGCAGGAGTCGGGGGGTGCCCTCCGCTGCCGCCTTCCCCGCCACTCGCGCCGCGCGCTTACCTGGGGTGGCTACGCGCTCTCCTTCGCCTTCCTGCGGGCCGCGTGGGGCACGCAGCACACCCAGCTGGTCCCGGACCTGGGGGCGTGGGCGGTGGGCGGTGGGCGCGTCCCCTCCCGCAGCCGGCCCTGCCCCCCACGGAGCTGCCGCTTGCCCCAAGGCTCTGGCCACACACTCGTGGGGGGGTTCTAGTTGGGTGTGTGTCAGCTCTGCATCAATACAGAAATTTTTCTTTCAAAACTAAGGAAGCAGCAAATCTGTTCATAGAGTTGCTTGTTCTGAGTGGTGGGATTTGGACAAGGGCTCTGTGTTCCTCCATATTGTTAAAATAAAACAGGCCCGGCGGTGCAGGGGTGCAGGGGTGCAGGCCGCGGCCCCTCCCCTTCGCTGGGCCCCGCCCCGCCCAGGCCCCGCCCCAGCAGGGCCGAGCCTGCTTCCTCCATGGTCGGACCCCAGACCAGGGAACTGGCCCCTCCGTGGAGACGCCCGCACCCCTGCTCCTCCCCTCCCTCGTCCTGCCGTCTCGCTGGCAGCGGCTTTGGGAAAACCGGCCTGGCCTTGGGGGTCCCGGGCCTGTCCCCCAAGGCGGGCGAGCTTGGGCCCCAGCAGTGCCGCGTGAAGCGCGGGGCCCCAGGAGAGCCGCCACTCGGGGCGCGACCCCACGAGCCCCACTCACTCGTCTTCCGACAGGTCCCCGGCGTCCACCTGGGCCCGCTTCTCCTCCCTCGCGGCGCACGCGGCCACCTGCGGGAGCGCCAGGGGCCCTTTGCGCGGGAGCCACGCGCACCCCAGACCAGGCCTGCCCCCCAGAGGCTGCGCCAGGACGCCCGGCCAGAGCGGGCTCCGCAGGGCAGGCCTCCCCTGGGCCGCTGGGACTGCTGGGGCCCCGGCCCCGGCCCCCGCCCCGCGCCTCCGCCTCCGCCTCCGGGCGAGCTCTCCTGATGGCGCGTCCCCGCCCTAGGGCAGCTCCGCCCGCACCCTGCCGGTGGGGGGCCTCACCTCCTCGGCGCAGTCCCGCAGGTCAATCTCCACGAACACGGCCGGCCTCTGGGGGGACGGGGCAGCGCGTGACCGGCCTGGCTGCGGGGCCGCCCGACAGCCAGAGGTCCCGCCGGTGTCCCAGGCCGACGCTGGCCAAGCCCGAGAGGCCCTGCGCGGCAGGTGGGCCGGCGGGCGGTCTGTGCCGGGCATCTGGGCAGCCCTGGCAGAGGGAGGGGCTCGGCCTCCTCCCGCCCCGCGCCCCCAGGTCCCGGGGCCCCAGAGAGCCTCCCCGGCGTCGCCCTGGGGCGCCGAGGCTCCGTGACGAGGTGCCCAGGCCGGCGCCGCCCCCGCCCGCCCAGCCCCGCCCTGGGCGGCCCCTGGCTCGGTGGGGGGGGGGGGGCTTCCCGCACCCCAGTCCTGGGCCCTGCCGCTGAGTCCGGGGGCGCATTCCCAGCAGCCTTTGCTCCCGCAGGGCAGCCCCGCTGGCCGCGCAGGCCCACGTGAGGGGCAGCTGCGGCTCCTCCGGGGCCCGCTCAGGCTGAGGGTCCCGCCCGGGCCCCTGCGGCGGGCGGGGCCGTGTGCGGCGGGGGCGGCCGGTCAGCCGCAGGCCATGTCCGCGGCAGGACGGGCCCGGCGACCAGAGGGAGGCGCCTGCCGCTCGTCGGGGGCGGGCTCTCGGGGCTGAGGCGCCGCCCCTGCAGGGAGACCCCGGGCCGCAGCCTGACCTTGGCCTCCTGGCCGTCCTGGCCCTGCTGGCGCCCGGTCCGAGGGCTGCTCTCCGCTGGGGCCTCCGCCTTCCTGCCCTCCGGGTCCGGCTTCTCGAGGGCGTCCTGGCGCTTTTCCCGCGCACCGTCCTCGGGGCTGGCCTGCCTGGGGCGTGGACGCCGGCTTGTCGCGGCCAGCAGAGGCCGCCCCCCAACCCCCTCGGTCGGGACACGCGCTCCCTGCCCTGCTTCCTGGCAGCCCGAGCTCTGGGCGCCCCCAGGCCCCGGAGCCCTTCTGGGCTGGCCGCCCCCGCTGGCACCTGGACAGGCCGGGGTCACCTCCGGAGGGCGGGGCTCCCCGTGAAAGGCCGCGAGGCTCGTGGGCAGCTCCTTTTGCCCAGCGGCCCCAGCCGGCAGCCCCTCCGCCCTGCGGTCCGGCGAGGACACGGCCACTCCGAGGCTCGGGCAGCCCCTCTCCGCAGACACCCCAGCCTCCCGCCCACCCAGAGACCCCTTCCCCGGGGCCACTCACTGGCCGGCGGCTGCCACGCCGCTTCCCAGGTCCTTGCCCTGCTCTTCAGACTCTGCGGGGAGGTGGCTGGTCACTGGTGCCTCGCTCAGGACTGCAGTGCCCGGCCCCCCACGCGCCCCAGGACCTCGCCCCCTTCTGGACGTCCTGCTGGCCGCGCTGGACAGGCCGCGGCAGGGAGGTGTGGGCCCAGGCCCAGGCCAGCTGTCCGAGACGCACACCCCTCGGGCCGGGGCTGGGGCCAGGCGCACACTGTCCTGGCCCTCTGGAGCAGGGGTGTCCGCTGCCCGGGGCCCTTCTGGGGGCCCAGGCCCTGTCCAGGAGCCGCTTGTCCGGTCTGGCCTCGGAGCCGGCCGTGGGCTTCTGCGGCACCGCCCTGTGCGAGGCGCGGGGGCTGCTTCGCGGCCTCGGGCGGCCTCTTCTGAACCTGGACAGCCCAGGGCCCCTGCGCCGCAGCTCCCCCAAGGCCAGCCCCACGGGCAGGACTGCCGAGGGGGACGTGGCCGGCTGGGGGCTGCCCTCGTCCTGACGGCCCTCGGGACTGCCCAGTCTCCACACGGCGGCCTGCTAGACAGAGCTGGGCCGTCCTTGCGGCGCCTCCGCTGCCTCCGTCAGGGCCCAGGAGGACTTGCCCAGAGCCCGACCCTCAGCTGGCCGGTGGGCGCGGCTCCTGTGGCCCTGGGGGCGGGTCCTCGGGGAAGGCACAGGGGCGCCAGGCGTGCGCTGGGGGTGCCCGGCCGGCGAGAGCGGGGACGTCCTGGGGCGGCCCCAGCCACAGCGCCCGGGCCGTCTCGTGAGGCGGTGCGGGCCCTGGCCCCCGTGTGGGAGTCGGCGGGGGCCGGCCGGCGCTGCCCAGCGCGGGCACCTACCTGGCTCCTTGCCCGGCTTCCGGACGAGGCCCAGCGGGTCCCGCTTCTGGTGCAGGCCCCCCGCGCTCCTGCTCCTCGGCAGCTTGGCCGCCTCGCTGGCCGCCTTGGGGTGTCTGGGGGCCGCCCCCAAGGGAGGGGCCCCGGGGCCCGGCCGGTGACGCCGGTGGATGGCGCCCGCGTCCTTGTCCATCTCGCCGGCCCAGGCACCCTCGGAGGCCGGCCCGGCCCCGCCTGCCGCCGGCAGCCAGCACGCCAGGGCCTGGTTGCCAGGCGGCCCCTGTGACGTGGCGAGAGGTGGTGAGGTCAGAGGTCAGCGGCATGGCCCTCGCAGCCACAGCCCGGGGTGGACGCTGGCTCCCTCCCAGCTCCGCGGCTGCTCAGGCCTGGGGGTGGCTCCCGCTCAAGGCCTCTCTGGACCCTGGGGACAAATGTGGCCCAGGCTGAGGGCAGCGGCGCCCATGCGTCCCCAGTGGTCAGGGCTCTCGCCGTCGGTGGCCGGGAGGGGCTGGGTGTCAGTGCCTCTGAGTTGCCTCCAGCTCCGAGCGGCGGCAGCCGCCTGACCTTGTGGACGCCGCGGGGCCCCGATGGTCGCTGGGCTGGGTGTCAGGCTGGGCAGGAGTTGGGGACACAGTCCAGACCCAGCACCCCACATCCCCTCCTGGTTGGCCGAGACCTGGGGCTCGGTCAGCCGGTGCAGCCGATTCAGGACACCATCCCTGGGCAGCCCCCAGCTCCCGGAGCCAGGTTGGGACCCAGCAGCTTGGCCACCCGCCCTGGGCTCGGGGGCCAGTGCACCAAGGCCTGGACAGAGGGCCACGGGCAGCTTCTGCTTCAGCCGACGGGTCCCCCTGCGTTCTCCGGGGGTCCTCCTCGGCCCCGAGGGCAGGCTCTCCTGGGCCCAGCGGGCAGGCTGTGTCTGTCCAGGCTCCTGAAAGCGGCCACCCTGCTCTGGACCTGCGTGTCTAGCTGACCGGGGTCCAGCTGCGCCCCTCAACTCCTCACTGGCTCTGGGGTACCCCACCACCCACACCAGAGCAGAGGCCAGAGAAGCCCCAGCCCATGCCCGTGAAGGAGGCTGATGGCCTGGTCAGCAGGCCCGGCGCCACGTCTGAGTCCGCGTCCCCAAGCTGGACATGGCCTGTGCAGCCGAGGAGTGGGGAGACCAGGGCCGGGCCCCGCCCCGCAGACACAGGTCCAGGCCGCAGCCGACCTCACAGGCTCACAGGGGACGGCCGGTCACCAGCGCCACTCACAGGCCCCACTCACTCGCGCCGACGGGGCGGACAGCGCAGCAGGCAGGAGGCCAGATGGAGGGACAGCAGCGGCCCACCGCCCGGGCTCAGACCAGAGAACCACAAAAAAGTCTCAGAAACCAAAACCGAGGGCTGCAGCGATGCAACACCCACACAGCAGGGGCCTGCGGCCGGAGCTGACCAGAGGGCAAGACCCAGCAAGAGGACAGGTCAGTCTGGGGTCTCCCCCGCGCACCCTGCAAGAGAGCCGGGCCCCAGGAGCAACCTTCCCACGGCTTATCTGACAAATGCAGGCAGAGCCCACCGTGGCCGCGAGTGGCGGCCACCTCAGATAGCGTCAGTGATGGCCACCGCCGGTCACCAGGGTGCCGCACAGCACTGGGCAGTGGCGGTCACTACCGGCCCCCCAGAGGCGGTGTCAGAGACGCCAGTGTCACAGGTCTCTGTGAGGTGTTGGGCGACACCAGCAACAGCAGCTCTCTGAGACCCAGGCCGGGCCCTGGGCTCCCCGGGCAACGTCAGAGGCAGGACGCAGGCCCCGTCCTGGGGGGAGACCCCAGACTGACCTGTCCTCTTGCTGGGCCCTGCCTTCTGGTCAGCTCTGGCCACAGGCCCCTGCTGTGTGGGTGTCATAGAGCCACAAAGCCTTTTGGGGCTTTTTGGAGACTCCTTTGCCTCGGAGCAGGCAGGGTGCTGCGGTCCGTCCTGCCCTCGGCCTGTTGCCTGTCGTCTGCCTGTTGCCGTCCCGTCTCAACACCTGTGTCCCTCAGGCCCCACTCACTCCGCTCGCAGGGCCCACGCAGACTTCACCCCTCACACCGACATCCACTTGCCAGCACCCTCCCAGCCGCACCCTGTCCGCCCCAGCTACGCCCCGTCCACGCCCCGTCCGTCTGCGCCTCTGCCCTGTCCCCGGAAACCAGCCAGGCCCGGGGCGAATAAACGTCTGCTTTAATGGCCAGTAACCACTGCCCAAGCGGTCTTTATTGTGCAGCGTTTTCCTCCACGGTTTGGCTGCTGCTGTCTGGAGGAAGGGCCCGAACAGGGCTCCCCCGAGTGCCGGCCCTGCCTCGCTGGAGCCCAGGCACGAGACCCCACGCCTTCGCAGACGGCGCCCTGTCCCCCTGCCGCGGCCCCTCCAGGGCTCGGTCTCTGTGTCCTCGGCCACTTTATAGCAAAGCTAATTAAAAATTTTCCTTTAAAAACATTAAGAAAACGGCTTGGAAACGGTGCTCGTGCCTTCCTGAAAACCTCCCGAAGCGTCCACCAGCGGTCCTGGTGGCAGCTGGTCAGGTCGCACCACACAGGATGCGGGGGGCGGGCCTGAGCGCCCTCAGGCCGGGCGCACTGGGCTGCGGAGAGGGTTCTGGAAACAGGCACCCGACGTGGGCTGGTGAAGCGAGCGGGAGGCGAGCGTGAGGACGCGCGGTGGCCCGGCGCGGGCGGCGACCGGCTAGATGGAGTGCGTGGACGCCTCGGGCTGCTGGCTGATGCAGCTCTGGAAGCTCTTGTCCCCGATGGGGTGCTCCCTGCAGGCGGAGGGGCGGAAGGCACCGCTGGCGGCCGCACGCTCCGTGACCCCACGGGGGACCCGCCCCCGGAGCGGAGGCGGCGAGGGCAGGACCCCGCCCGGCCTGGGCCCAGGTGTGCGCGCACGCGGGCGCGTGCAGGTGCCTGGGCTGCGCTGCAGAGCAGGTGGGGGGGGGGCGTGCAGTCGTGGGGGAGCAGGGGGCGCTTGTGTCGGTATGCGGGGGCCTGTGGGCGTGGCTGTGGGCGCAGTGAGGCCGTGCTCGCTGGAGGCGCTGGCCCTGGGCCGCAGGCTGGGCAGGCACAGGGGAGGGGCTGGGCTGCCCGAGACTGAGGGTCCCGTGGCCGGGGGGCCGCCCGCGCCCTCCCGCACCCCTTCCCTGCCCAGGCCCAGAGAGGCAGGAGGGGCCGCCTGGCCTTGGGGCCCGGCTCTCGGCGGGAGGGTCTGGCCGTCTGCGGAAGCGCCGGCCGCGCAGTGGGCGCCGGTGCGCGGCGGGCGGGGGCCGCGGGCCGGGCACTCACTGGCTGCCGTACTTGGTCTTCTTGAACTTGTCCCTGCGGTACTGGGCGTGCTCCTGCTCCAGGGCGGCCACGCCCGCGATGACCTGCCGCAGCGTCTTGTAGGTCTCCTGGGGGTCGTCGATGAGGAAGGCGGCGTGCTCCTCCTGCTCGGGCCCGTCGTACACGGACCTGCTCCCGCAGGCCTCTGGGGCAGAAGGGCGGGAGCCGCGGTCGGCCGGGGTGGGCGCGCTGCCCGAGCCCGGAGCCGGCTGGGACGCCGGGGCTCACAGAGCCAGACGGCGAGTGTCCTCTCGGCCCTGCCGGGCCGCCCACGCCGCCTCCGCCCGAGGCCACTCCCCCCAGGCGCGGCGGGGAGGGGCCTCCGCCGGCCGCCCCGCCCCACGACTGCCGGGGCCGGCCCCTCCGCGACTCCGCGCTCGTGTCTGTCGCGGACACCTGTCGCCTGTCCATTCAGGAGCAGCCGCCAGGCGCCGTCCACGCACACGTGTCCACAGCGCGTCCATCACGCGTGTCCACACACACGCACTGGGCTTTCTGACGAGCCCCGAGAGCGAAGCCGTCCATCCCGGCGCGGGAGGCCGCGGGGCGGGGCCGGCGCCTTCTGGGGCGCCTGCGGGCAGCTGGGGCCGCTCCCGGCCGGGCCTCACCTTGCATCTTCTCCAGCCGGCTCCTGTATGAGCTGAAGAGGGAGTAGATGCGCTCGGTCTCCCGGTCCCCGTCGATGTCCAGCTGGATGTTGGCCGGGAGGCCGCTGCACGGGAGACGGCAAGGACACGCCCCTGGTCACGCGCCCGGCCTCCATGGCCAGCTCAGAGGGGACGGGCGTCGGGCTGGGGCACGCCCTGGGCGGACCGGGCTCAGGCCCGGAGGCTGTGGGGCAGGACCGTCCACTCCGGGACGCGGGGAGCAGCGGCAGTGGGCACGGGCTGGCCGGCTGGCCCTCCCCCAGCGCCCCAGCGAGGAAGGGCCGGCCGGGGGACCCTCAGGCCTGCGCGCCACGGGGCGGGCAGGCGGGCCCCTCCCACCTGGGGCAGGGCCTTGGGCGGCGACACCTACCCCGTGCAGGGCGTGCAGCCGGCGGCCGTGTCCAAGGAGGCCCTGCAGCACAGCCAGTGGCCGTTCAGGTAGGCCGAGGGGTGGTAGACGGTCAGCCGCCGCTGGTTTCGCTGGCTCACCTTGGTGAGGATGTCCGTCCAGGCTTTGGCCTCCACGCAGTTGTTGGCCTGGATGTACAGTGCCCGCTCTGGCTGGATCACCTGGAACATCTGGGGGTAGGTGGGCTCAGGCGCCAGGCCTTGCCGCCCCACCCCCGTGGGCAGCGCACTGGCCCCAGGCCCTCCTCGGGGCCTGCCACCCGGTGCTGTCCTGCGGGGGCCTGGGGCTGCGGGCTGCCCGCCGGCCGCTCCGCGGAGAGGCCCCACCCGCCGCGGCCGCCGCTCCCCAGGGCGTCCCCATCTCCTGGCCGAGCACAGGCGCTGTCCCAGGCCCTGGGGACGCAGGTGTGAGGCCCCAGCCAGCCGGACGCAGGGGCGAGGGAGGCCAGAGCCCTTGGGAGGGGAGCCGAGAGAACAGCGTGCGAGTGAGGCCAGACAGTGACTACACACGGGGGACAGGGCACGTCCGGGGACGGAGGGCAGCAGGGTGAACGGTCAAGGGGAGGGGAGGGAGGTGGAAGGGCCTCAGCCCTGGGAGGGCCCTCGGGCTGGACAGCCCGAGCAGGACCCCGAGGTCCTCCGTGCGCACCGAGGGGAGGGGTCGCGTGGGCAGCGCGGGGGGCGGGGCCGCGGCCCAGGAGATGCCCGCGCCCTGGCACCGGCAGCGGCGCGCGGCAGGCGGGCCACGGCGTGGACCTCGTGGTCTCAAAGCCTGGTCAGGCGAGCTCTGTCCCGATGCCCCCGGGGCGCCGCCAGGGCCCGGGAGCGCCCAGGCAGGCGCGGGCTGGGGCGGCGGCGCCGGGAGCCCAGGCGGCCACTCACGTTCTTCATCCTAAAGGACTCCTCCTCCAGCTTCTCCACCGCCAGGATGTTCTCGATGGGGATGCTGTAGAGCGGTGCGTCTCCTGGCGGCGGAGGGGCCCCTGAGCGGGCTCCGGCCCCAGGCGCAGGGGAGGGCCGGCAGGCTCAGACAGGACGCGCGGGTCCACGACCAGCCCAGGCCCCTCCCCCAAGTTGCGAGACCTAGACCTGCGCCCTCTCAGGTCTGGGGAAAACGGCCCAAGAGGCCAGACTGCCAGGCCCTGCAGCCCCCCGCCCAAGCGGACCCCGGAGCTGCCCGGCGGCCCCGCCCACCGTGCCCCACCCCTGGCCCCGCCCACCACACCCTGCCCATCCCCCGGAGGCGGCCCGGGGGAATGGCAGCACAGGCCCTGCAAGACCCCTGCTCCTGGGCGTCCCTAAAACGGGTGTGGCCGTGGGAGTCACGGCAGAGCGGCCAGCGGAGGGCCGAGCTAGGGCAGCAGCGCCCCGCGGGCAGCGCCGCTGCCCCGACACAAGGCCGGGAAGGGGTGGGGGCCGGACCTTTGCTCTTCTGGTAGGTGAACTCGTGGTTGGTCAGGCGGAACCACCTCTTCTTGAAGTTCTTCATCCCGAAGCGTTTTCGGCCCTGTGCCCTCTTAATCATGAACCTGCGGTGGACGGGACGGCCTGAGCTGCCCCAGGCCTCCAGGTGCCTGCCCCGCCGCAGCCCTGCAGACCTCCCGAGCCCAGGAGGCAGGCTGCAAAGAACTGACCCGGCCAGCGCTGGCCGGCCACCCCGCACCTCTGGACAGGCCAAGAGCTGCAGGGACCACGGTTCTGTTGGCCCTTCCACAAAACCGCCCCCCGCTGTCCCCAGAAGGGGGCCAGGTGGCCTTGAGAGCCAGCGCAGCACCCAGGGCAGGGCCAGTCCAGCTGGAAAGTGGCCTCTCTGGCTGCAGGGGCCTGAGCGGCCCTGGTTCAGCAGGGAGGCGGCGACGTGGGCAGTGCCCAGGCCTGCGGCTGACCCGGGCAGTCTGGCCGAGCTACTTGAGGAAGGAGCAGCAGGGATGGACCCCTTGGGCGTGGGGCTGCCCGGCTGGGCCAGGGCTGACCGCACGGGGCCCTCCTGGCACGGCGTCTGGGCCAGGAGCACCTCGGACGGGGCAGAGCGATGTCGCCTCACCCCTCCTTGAGCAGGATGGGCTGCTCCACACTCTTGGGGTCCCTTCTCCCGGACGACGAGATCAGGTCCAAGAACTGAAACGGGAGAGAGCAGGCGCTGAGGGGGAGCTGCACCCCAAGCCCGAGTTCTGGGGGCCGGACGGGGACCCCGACCCGGGGGCGGTTGTGTGCACAGCAGACACGCGGACCCCACCCACCTGCCCGCGGCCACTCCGCGCCAGCTGTCCCCGGGCCAGAGGCTGCAGCTCGAGAGCCGAGCCCTGGCCCAGCGGGTGGGCGGGTGGGCGGGTGGGCCCCACCCCCACCCCCACCCCCACCC
>PVIJ01021511.1:0-18315 GCA_004024925.1 Scalopus aquaticus | reverse complement strand
GGGGGGGGAGGTTGTTGCCTCCAACAAAAGCAAGAAAACCTGTGAAGCCGCCAGCTGCTGCCAGCTGTTTTTTTCTTTCCCAGTGATGTTTTTGGAGGTTAAGCAGGCCCCACACATCTGCTCTGCTCAGGTTGTAGGTTCACACCTCCAGGGCTGTGTGCCTCACGCCCTGTCCCTGCCCCTGCCCCTGCCCAGCGACCCCCAGGTCCTGTCCCTCCCCACGATCCACTGACCCCCCAACCCTCCCCTTCTTGGGTCAGTTCTGGGTCAGGTGTTAGGAATTTATTCTCGGGCTGACTGCTCCTTTGTTATGCTTCTCTGGATTCCACAAAGAAGCGAGAAAATCCTGTGTTTGTCTTTCTCCCTGTGACTTATTTCCTTGGCACCGGCTCTTCTTGAGATCTCCGGAGAAGTGGAGCCGCCCCTGCCTGGCGCCCAGCCTCCGGGGCTGCTGTGTGTGCGGGCAGCTCCCCGCGCCTCTCTGGGCTTCGGTTCCTGCCTAGGGAGCGGAGTTCAAGGGGAGTCCGAGTCGCTGCCAGGAAGGGGTGGGGTGGTCCCAAGCTTTGGGGGGCCGGGGCACCTTCACCTCTGTGGGCTTGGGTGGGGGCAGGGCTGGTGAGTACCTGGCTCCCGCTGCTTCCGCTGAGACTGCTGTGAGCAGGAGGGAGAACTTTCTTTTCTCTAGCCTGAAAGAATGAGCCAGAGGGATATTAATACCCGTCCCTGGGGCCTGAGCGGGCGGTGGGGGCTCGTTTGTCCAGCCTGAAATAGTCCGGCGGTGTTTGCCGGGGAGCGGGCAGGCGGCCAGCCCGCGCGTGCAGCCACCCTGCCTAACAAAGCAAAGCTATTTTTGCCTCGGGTGGGGAGGGCGGCTCCGCCGAGACCCCGCCCGGAGCCCGGAGCCCGGTCAGCGCCACTCCCCGAAGCCTGGCCGGCTCCTGCAAGCCCCAAGGGAAGCAAAGAGCTGGGTCCCTGAGGACCAAGTGTCCCCAAGGGTCCCAGCCCGGCCTCTCCTCCTCCCAGGGGGACGGGAGATGGAGCTCTGCCCCCCAGGGTGTGAAGTGAGCTGGCGGGGTGCAGCCAGGGCTTGGCTTGATCCCCAAGGGGTGACAGGACCCCACCATCGCCGCCGCGCCCGCATGCTGACCTGCGCTGGCTGCTTCTCCGGTGCTGCCTCTTACCTGTTGCCCTGCAGGAGAAGCAGCCGCATCTCCCACTGGGAGAGCAGACTCAGAGAGGTTAAGTGACTTGCCCAGGGTCCACCAGCGGGCAGCTGAGCCACCCCTCTCGCCTCCTCTCTGCCGACCGTGCGGGCCCCCGGGGACATGTGACCCCTTCCACCCTGGGCCCGGCCAGCGCCCCTGTCCTGCGCGTGGAGGGCCTGGGAGCTGCCATAACCGCCCACAGCAGGCCTCGTGCGTGTGGCCATAAACATGATCCGGCCCGAGCTTTGGCTCAAGCCCGTGCAGCCTCTGGCCTGCACAGGACATTTTTGGGGTCTGGTGTCTAGAGACCCCCTTTCCCCCAGGCCAGCCATCAGCCTCCTCTTACAGGCAGGGAAGGGGGAGCCCAGAAATGGGGGCCAGAACCTGCAGGGGTCACTGCTAAATTTCAGACCTGAACTGCCCCACCTGCTTGCTCCCCGGTGGCGGGAGAGGGCGGCTCACCTGGCCTGCTGGGCACCGCTGGCTGGCCCTGTCCCTGCTTTCCTGAGGACACTTGCCCCCCGGGCCTCACGTTGACCGCAGGCCAGCTGGTCATTCTCCCCGGACGCTTCGGAATGGCGCCTTCCCAGGGGTGCCCGGAAGTGGGGCCTCTGCAAACTCAGGCCCACCCCAGGCCGGGCAGGGTGGGGGGCTGCGGCCAGCTCGGGGGGCTGTTTCCCACAGGTGGTCCCAGTGACTGTTGGGCCTTGTCTGGGCCGGACCCTTTGCTGCCCTTCCTGCTGGACCGATGGGAAACTGTTTCGTGGAGACCTCGACCCCAGGGGTGTGCGTAGCCAGGATTGGGGTTCCCATTTCGGAGGCTAATCAGAGGCCTCGGGGTGCTCTCTGTCTGAGATCTGCCCCGGTGCCACCCCCGAGGCCTTGCCTCCTCTGCTGCGGCTGGCACGGAGCACAAATTACTGTCAGACCCACCGACCAGCCGGGAGAACTTGTTTTCACAGCAGCACAGGCTTAGATTTAGCTAGAAAAATATTCTTCTGAAATTCAATTTGCGCCATCGTGGTGCCAGAGGAAGGAAAAAATTGGAAGAGCCCCCCCAGGCGCCCTCTTCCCCCATGTCCTGAGCTTGGGAGAGAACAGAGCGGACTTCCAGCTGCCAGGGCTGTTTGCCCCCCTCCCGCAGCCTGCGCTGCGAGCACCTGCTCTGGAAACGTCCAGGGCCCGGCTGGCCACGCTGGGCCGTGTGAGCTTGTGCGGGGAGGCTGCCTGCTGGCCGCCGAGCCCAGGCGCCGCGCGTTGGCTCTGCCCCTGCCAGCTGGGGGCGCTCAGGAGACCGGGGGGCAGGCGCTTGGGATTCCGCGGGTCTGCGCAAAACCCATCACTAGTACTTTCAGTGAAACGCGCAGAGCAGTGCGGCAGATGCGGGGGCCGAGAGCAGGGGCTGCCGCTAGTGCTGCCTGCCCGGAATCAGCGGCCTGGGGAGACCACCCATCCCGTGCGACCTTGGGGAGTCGCCCACCGCCCCCCGCCCCCCGCAATGCCGCGGCGCCCCGAGCCCAGCGTCAGTCTGGAGGGGGAGGCCGAGCCTGCAGTTCTCGGTCAGCTCGTCCGCCCAGCGAAACACACAGGTGTGCTGGCAGGTGGACGCACAGTCTTGAAACTCACCATTCTGTAGTTGCCAAGATTGGGGAGGGCCTGGGAGTCCATCCGGAGGCAGAGGGTTGAGCCCCCCCCAGCATGTGCCAGGGCCGGGAAGCGTGGACCTGGAGGGGGTGCTTCTCCTGCTGAATGAGGGGAGCCACACTAAAGGGGCCGGGGTACGCGGGGGTGCATGCATCCCCCAGACCCATGGGGTGAAGCCCACCATGGGATGATGTGTGGAGGTGGAGCCTTGGGGAGGCGAGAGGGTTCGATGAGTTCATGGGGATGGAGCCCCTGTGGGGGGGATTTGTGCCCTGCTAAGAAGCGATCCCAAAGCTCCCTTGCTGGGGAGACCCGGCGCCATCTCTGCGCCGGAGAGCGCCCCCTGCTGGCGCCCCCGCCGCCAGCACCGTGAGAAATTCGCGCTGGAGGCCGAGCCCTCTGTCCGCCGCTGGGCAGCCCGGCCGGGCAGTGTGATCGTCCGCCCTGGGGTCCCGGGTATGAGGCCACAGCAGGCGACACCGAGTGGTGGTGTTATGGGTGGGGGCTGAGGGGGCTTCCCTCGGCACGGGTGCTGGAAAGAGGCGTGGGGGGCGGTGACGGTGGGGAAGGGGCTTCTGGGTCTGGTCTTGTGCTGTCCGCCTGCCTCTGTGCAGACTCCCCAGGCTCGAGGTGTGTGCGGAGTTGTGCCCTATTCCAGTGCCATTGCCAGGAGAAAAAACCCCCCACGTCAGATATACTGATCATCCAGCACACACAATCACGCTAAAAACCAAATTGTAGTCATTTCTCTGCTGTTGCTACCCACCTGCACTTAAACTCAGCCAGTGCGCTCCAAACGGCAACTTTGCTACAAGATAAGAGTGGACGGCAGGACGGAAGTGGCCCCCGGGAGACCTCTGCGTGTTGTTTTACACAAGTGCTGAGCCATATTCATAGGGTGACCCCACCGGGCTTTGGAAGGGCCGAAGCAGGTGCATTGGGGTATCGCCTCTAGGCAGACCGGGACGGTGACCTTGGCGGTGGGGGAGGGGATCATTCATTTTTAACCCTTGACCTTTGGTAGGTTTGATTTTTTTTCTCTCACAGCATTAGGATGTTTCTTTGCTCCATAAGAAAAAAAATAGTGCACACAGAAAAGGAAGGAAATGAGGACACAGAGCAGACGGTGTGGAGTACCCCTTTCCACTCTGGGGTGTGTGGTCAACACGGAACCCCTACATTTCTGGTGGTGTTGGCATTCAGGCTTGAACCCTCCGGCAATAAATCTCCATCTTTGGTTCTTAATTTAGACCCGCAGGCTGCTCAGCCCTGTCTGCTACGATGGCTGTTGGTTGGGGTCGTCATTGGGGCTGGGAACAAAATGGATGGCCATTTCAGGGAGCCACGCCCTCCTCGGGAAATGCTCTGGAGGATTGGGGGAAGCACTCACATGCTCATGTTCCTAAGTGGTGTCCCTGTGAAGAGTGGTGTGGACACACAGAGAATCACTGGGTCTGCCCTGGAAATCAGGGAGGACTTCCCAGAGGAGGAGGCATCTGAGGATGAGTAGGAGTTTGCCAGGCAAATACTGGAAGAGAAGAATGTTCTGGAGGGAGGGAGCCGCAGGTGTACAGGCTTGGGGTTGTGACTCAGTGTGGGTGCTGGGGTCTGTACGCGCGTAGGGTGGCTGAGGACTCGGGTGTGGGAGGAGCAGGGAGATTTTGAGAGGTAAGACTGGGAAAGCTGCTTGGAGCCAGACTGAGGGTTTGGGTCTGTCCTGATGAGACTTGGGAGCCGAGAAAGACTTGAGAGGGGAGACTCAAGCCCCGGTGTGCCGCAGGAGCCTTCTCTTTCCACGGCTGGTAGACGAGACGGCCCCTTGGGCTTGGGCTTGGAAACACCGCCGCAGTTTCGGTGCCCGCAGTGCTGTGGGTGGTGGTGGCCACGAGGACACGGACGTGCTCGCCTGTGCCTGTTTCGTTTGGCAGATCTCGAGCTGGCGATGCGGCGCCAGTCCTGGCGGCAGAGCACCTGGGACCTGGGGCGGGTGCAGAGCGGGGGGCCAGGGGGAAGGGACCCGGGTGGGCAAGGCTGGGGGGTGGCAGCCCCCCTGGCCCCACACACACAGGGTCCTGTGAGCATCCCGCTTCCGTCTGGGGACCTGGCAATGGGCCTGCACCCCCTTCCCTTCCTGGTCCGAGCTCACCGGCTGGGGGTCCAGCCCAGCCCCTGCCGGCCGCAGAGCAGGTGCCAGGCGCCAGCCACAGGCTGGAGGGACAGAGAGGCCGGGGAGGTGGGGAGGCTGGGCGGGAGGTGCTAGACTGGAACGTGGGGACTCACCGTCTGGCTTAGGGCCGAGTGTCCAGGACGGGCGGCCAGCGGCAGCGCAGAGAAGTCATTTCTGCTGCTTCTGGCTTCCTGGGGCGCGCGGTCTGTGGCTGACTGTCCGACTGGCTCAGGGGCTCACGGAGGTCTCTGCAGGGAGTGGGAGCTGGCGAGTGAGGGCGGGTGAGAACAGGCCTGAGCCCTAGTCCCCAGAGCCCCTGGCAGCTACGTGGCACCCCGAAAAGTGGCTTTGCCTGTGGGGACCTCACGCCGGTGCAAAGCCGGCCTGCCCAGGAGAACCCTGGGCTTGACCTGCGTCCTGAGAGCACCGTGGGGAGGGAGGACGCAGGGCTTCTAAGGCGCCACCAGCGATTATGAGTCTCCCCTCTGGGGGGGCAGGGCAGGGAGCCAAGGCTGGCCCCCAAAGCCGGGGCATGGAAACACCCCCCAGCCCACAGGCAGGGCTGCGAGGGCTGCGGTTGCCTCTTGCCAGCAAATTGAATTTGTGTTTGAGAATGTAAGTGACCGAGCGGCCTGGCCTCTCAGAGTCCAAATTGGTTCTGGAGACGAGCGGATGCATTAGCGGGGCAGGGGCCGGAGGCCGCGCTGCTGGCAGGCGCCGTGATGAGATTAGTGCCTCTGACTTGCTGGGAAGGAGCCTCGGCGCCAGGGCCGGGAGCCAGGAGCGGAAACTCCTGTTCTGCCCCGCGAGGGCCACAGCCGGGCCTAGACACGGTTCCGGGGGCTAAGCGGACGCCCCCTGCCCGCTTCTGCGCGGACCTGCCTCGGTCTTGGGAGTCTTGGCCAGGGGACCTCGTCGTCTGTCGCTGGTGTTTTCCCAACTCCCTGGAGACAGACCTTCCTGGTGCCCAGCTTCTGGGGGAGCATCTGAGCCTCCTGGTCACCCCGAATTCCCTGGCTGTCCTGTCACATGGCACTCTGAGGCTGGGCCCCTCTGTTCTTGAGAAAGCAAATGTCCGGAAACAGGGACAAACTAATATTATAAAATTATGAGCGGTCTTTCTTTTGCTTCTCTTTCTATTGCCCCAGAGATGGGACAAACTCTTTTTATTATTTTTTTAAAGATTTATTTATTTATGCATACAAGAGCTGGGGTGTAGGCCAGAGGTGTGGGGGGTGAGAGGGTTCACCAGAGACAGAGTGGGGAGCAGGACAGGCAGATGGACAGAAACACACTGCAGAGGGGAGCAGCAGGGAGACAGGAGAGGTCTGTTGCGCCATGTGGGAGGCTCCCTGGCCGGGGATCAAACTCGTGCTGCAGTGGCCGCAGACAGCTTCACACTGCTGAGACTTAACCCCTTCTGCCACCAGGGAGGCCCCAATTTTTGGGGAAAACTGCCCAGATGTCCAGACAACAGGCCGCTCAAGCCCCGGCTCTCACACAGGCCGTGCACTCATTCATTCTGTATTTATGGAGCGCGTCTGTGCCAGGACAGCGCGTCAGCCTGGGGGCCACGCTGCAGCACAGTGCCCCCAGAAGTGCCCGCTGCACAGGTCAGGCCCTATTAAGCTGGTGAGTTTGGGGTTTCCGGGGCATCACGCCCGCCAGCAGTGCCACCGTCCAGGCTCAGGGGTCCCTTTCCCCTGGGCCTCAGCAGAGTGCTGTGTGGTGAGACTGGCGTGGGACGCGCAGGCCTCCCTCCTGTCGGGGTGCTGAGGGGGGTGCAGAGGTGGAAGGGGTGCAGGAAAGAAGCCAGAGCTTCTGCCAGAGGGATGGGTGATGGCGAATGCTCCTCGGAAGCATCCAGAAAGTCCTGGGCAGTGCGGTTCGTCACTTGGCTGGAGAAGAGCAGGGCTGCCCTTCCCTAAGGCCACGGAGAGGCGGGCTGAGGCTCTTACCTCCCTGTATTTTCGCGTGGCTGGCTGGGCAGCAAGACTCAGGGGGCAGCCACCTGCTAGCTCGCTCCTCAGCCCCTCCCCTGGCTTCTCGCAGTAACACGTAATAACGCACAGAGGCAGGGCCTGGGCGCCTAGCTTCAATCCTGGCTCTCCCACATGGGAGCTGTGTGACCTTGCGTGAGTGGCTCACCCTCTCTGAGCCCCTGCCTCCTCCTCTATAAACAGAACACTGTGTGCCTCAGGGGCTGTGTAAGGGTTGAGGCATCTCCCTTCACCCCTGGCATTTGTGGGGGCACAAGAAGGTCTCAGCCCCTTTTCTGTCTCTGTAGTCGGAGCCCAAGTCGGCCTGAAAGGATATGCCAATCTCCCTGGCTCCCAGGGAGGGGGGGGTGGGGTGCAGGGTTCCAGGAACCCCCCACTCCGCCAGCTGCTTATTTGTCAAGCCCATTCTCGTGTGCTCTGTCATCGATTCCCATCACGGCACTCTGGTCTCCCTGGCAGATAAGCCAGCAACAATGTTATCTCGGCTGCCAGGCGCTGGGGGGGCAGCGGTCCTTTGTTGGGCTGCTGGGGAGGCTCGGGCTGTGATGGACGACCCTGGGTGCCCGCCCGCGTCCGGCTGAGTGTCCACGGCTGAAGGAGTGGGTGAGTGAGCGCCTTCTAGGGGGCGTGCAGAGACCCCTTTCTGGAAGGAGGGAGCTTGGACTCAGAACCGCCTCCCCTATCCCAGGCTGGGGCAGCCGCCACCCCAAGGCCTGCGCAGGTCACTTCACCTCCGAGAGTCTCAGAAACATCTGTCAAGTGGAGATAAGAACAATAGGTCGTAACGGCACACAAATGCTGGGGTGCTGGCACTGGGAAGGGGGGCGAAGGGCTTGGCCTCCCTGGAGCATCTAGTGGCGGCCCCTCAACATGAATCCCAGACTCGCTGTGGACCCAGCAATCCCACCTCTGGGGGAGCATGGAAAGCAGGGTCTCCACGGGGTGTTTATGCACCCACGTCCCCGGCAGCACGATTCACCACAGCAGAGGGCGCAGCCCAGTGCGGTTAGTGGGGGGACAGGAGAGGAGCGTGGCCGCGCGAGGGCGGTGCTCAGCCCCCAGGAGGGAGACAGCTGCGTGCCGCTCGCGCCGGAGCCTGGGGGCGCTGAGCGGGGGCCAAGAGCGGGCGCAGGACGCTGGTGCGGTCTCTGGCGACGTCCCCGGGAGCCAGGGCCCAGCCGCAGCCGGCAAAGGGGCGGCGCGGAGGCCTGGGGAAGGCCCGGACGTCTTGGGCCTGCAGAGCAGGACGGAGCGTGGTGACGGCTGCTCCATGTAAACGTGCTTCACGCACAAACTGGACGCTTAAAGTCGGTGAAGAGGGTCAGTTCTGTTACGTGTATTTTTTTTAAAGATTTATTTATTTATGCACACAAGCTGGGGTACAGGCCAGAGGTGTGGGGCAGCGAGAGGGTTCACCAGAGACAGAGTGGGGAGCAGAACAGGCAGATCAGAAACACACTGCTGAGGGGAGCAGCGGGCGAGGCAGGAGAGGTCTGCCGCGCCATGTGGGAATCTCCCCGGCCGGGCGTCGAACTCGCGTCGCCGCTGCCGACAGGGCCACAGCGCAGCACCCAACCGCTGCCCACCAGGGAGGCCCCCTGTTACATGTATTTTCCCCGCATGAAAAATGTTTTCAAAGGCGCTGTGGAGCCGCCTCCCTCTTCAGGAAACAAACGTGCCTGGTTGGATCCGCGTCTTTCCACCTGCCTGCGCGCGAGGCTGCCTCCCAAGGGACCGAAAGTTTTGGGTGAATGCTGAACCCCACTGCTGATTCCTGTTGACAGCTGAGGAACAGGCGCCCAGGTGGATTCATCGGAGCCTGGGAAGGCAGCGCCGTCCTGGGCGCCGCCACCTCGTGGGGAGGCTGCTAGGGCCGGAGGTCTCGGCTTAGGCGAGAGGCCTGGTCCTTGCCCGGCAGCCAGGAGCCGCGCCTCAGCGCCCACTCGCTGGCAGCGGCAGCAGAGACACGATGGCGGGGACGTGCCCAGCCACGAGCCCCCTCCCCTCAGCCCGCCGGATCTGGGGGGCGTCCGCAGCCGGGGGGCCGCTGCTGCGTCAGCGAGGCTGGTCCGCCCGCCCCGCGAGCCCTGGGTGGTGGCCATTGTCCGGCTGCTGACCCCAGCTGGCCCCTCGGACGCATTCCTGGCTGATGCCTGAGCGAGATTAGAGACGTCTGGCCGCGAATTGCTCACTTCCACGCATTTGGGGAGACGTTTATTTACCGCTGCGGCGCGGCCTGCGGCGTGGGCGGGGCAGCGCCCTCTTTGTTCTGCACCCCCTTTCCCCCCTCCCGTCCCGGGGCTCCAGCTCCCGCTTGTCTGCGTTTTTGCCGCCTCACGGTTCCGGCCCCTTTCGCCCTCTGCACCCCAACATCTGCTCCTTCCGTCTGCCGCTGAGGTGGTCTCCGGGGCTCGCTCTCCCGAGTGCTGAGGAGGGGCGAGGCGAGCGCAGGCTGCTGCCGAGAAAGGACTCGAGGCGCAACAGCGCTCACCGTGCAGCGGCGCCCACTGCCTGCGTTAAGCCGCCGCCGTCGCGGCACGTCTGTCCGTCCCCCGCCGTCTGTCTGTCCGTCGTGCGCGTCCGTGCGCAGGTGATGCGGGTGCTCAGACACTCACACGCAAACGCATTTCCGTAGACGACGCGCTGTGTTTGCTGCAGCAGACAATCCTCCCCGCAGGCCCGCGGCGGCGGGATGCTGTTGCCATGGAGACCGGCCGCAAGGGCTTCGGGTCGGCGCTGCGGGGCGCTGCGGGGTCCCCAGCTTTCCCGTCTCGCTCAGGTCTAAGGGGCCCGCGGGTCCCGCTGCCTTAAAAGCCTCTTTGTGGCCCTCGCAGCCTTTGTTCTCGGGACCCGGGGAGCAGCGACACTGGCGGGGTGCAGTGAAGGGCGGGGGTGAAGCCGCGGAGAGACTGGAGGCGCTGGGGGCCCTGTGGCACGGCTGAACAGTTGACCGCTCGGCCCGCGGGGGGCGCCCTAGCTGGTCTGCCGTCAGGGGCGCCCGTGAACCCGTGGGCCCTGCCTGACGGGCCGCCCAGGGCGGGGCGGCGTGTGCCTTGGAGCCAGGCTGCCCTGGTGGGGAGCCCCACCCCAGAAGCGAGGGGCCCTTGGCAGCCCTCCGGCTCCCACACCCGGCCCGGTGCAGGGGCTCGTGGCTTCGGAGCCACGGAGGGAGCCCAGGCGCTGAGGCGGAGGGTTTGGAGCCCGCTGCACAAGGCTTTGGGGGGCCCTGCGGATTCGGGGCTGGGGGCAGCAGTGGGCCCCGGGGATGGGGAGCTGGCTGCCCATGGAGAGCAGTGGCCGCTTCTGTTCCCGGGAGACGGGGAGCTTGGTGCTCAGGCTGCAGAGCCCCACCTGCTGCTCCCGGAGAGTTGACCTCCTGGGGCTATTGCTTTGTCTGTGCCCTGCACCCCCAGCCCTCGGAAGCCTCTCCAGGGGGTTAGCACAGAGGCAGGAGCTGCCCCTGCAGGGTCAGGGTGCCCAAGTTTGAATTCGGCTCAGCAAAATGGGCCTCAGAGGGCGCCATGTGACAGGAAGCCCTGCGGGGCCCGCGAGTAGGGGCTCCAGGAATCCCGAGGAGGTTGGTCCAGCTGTACCTCGGACACTGCCTCCCCGAGATGTTTCCCCCTTTTGTATTCAAACCAGACAATGGGCCTGGCGCTGTGGGAGGGGCTGAGGCTGGCCCCTCAGAGCCGGGCGCGGGCCCAGGCGAGCGCAGACCTGGCTGGCTGGACGTCGGGACCATGGACAGGGATGGCAGCTGGAGCGAGGGCGGCAGTGAGTAGCTGGGGGGCCTCTCGCCCGCGGGCCTGGCCGCCCTCTGCCCTGCCCGGTGTGTTCGTGGGTGGCCCTTACTCCTTCCCTCCCCCTCTCTCCCTTGGGTGTGCAGCTGCTGCCCCTGCGGGCTGCTCTGACATCACGCGCCTCTGGGCGCTGGACGGGGGTGGTCAGCGCAGACCGGTCAGCTTTCTTCCTGACCACCGGCGCCTTCAGTTCTTTTCCTGTCCTTTCTCTGGCTGGCTCCCTCGTCCCCCAGGTACATGTGGATGTCAGCTCTTACTTTAATCACAGTTGGGCTCAGCTCTTCGATGAGGCTAATTTTAAGGAAATGTCAGGAAAGGTCTGATGTTCTGCCAAGCTCCTGCTTGTTCATCACTGCTCGTGAGACACCCGAGTGACCCCTTCTGCCATCACTGAGACAGCAACACAGGGAGATCGAAGGGCTATTAAGAGAGATGAAGAAGGAAATGATATTTTAGGAAGAAATGTGCTGTGTTCTGAAAAAAGGAAACTGCTGGCCCTGAATTTGGAATGGGCACTGATAGAGAGCCGGGTCGGGAATTGGGACCCTAGTGGCTGAGTCTTAGCTCTGCTGTGAATTGGCTGTGTGACCTCAGGCTAGTCTCTTAACCTCTCTGAGCTTTCTTCCTCACCACCAATGCCTTAAATTCTTTTTCTAGCCTTTCTCTGGCTGACATCCCCTTCCCCCCAGGTACATGTGGATGTCAGTTCTTATTTTAATCACAGCTGGGCTCAGTTCTTCGATGAGGCTAATTTTAAGGAACTGTCAGGAAAGGTCTGATGTTCTGCCAAGCAGAACAGGAGACTGAGTCAGGAGTTCTTAATCTGAGGACCATGATGTGTGAGTGTGCTTCTGTGTGTGTATGTGTGTGTGTGTGTCTGTGTAGGGATGTGGCATGCTTTCTTTTCGGTCCACAGGGCCGTGTGGCAACAGCACATTCATAGATACCTAACCTGGTTCTGGAAGGTTCTGCACAGGTCTAACACCCATTACTAGCTCACTGACAGTATTTGTCAAACTTTAAGTATCAGAGTCGAAGTGGGGTAAAAAGTGGACCCATGCCAGTCTCAGAAAGAGCTCGATTTCAATTTTGTTGGAACCCCTTTGCGCACTGAAGTGGGGGCAGCGTGGAGCTATCTTGGCATGGATTTGCAGGGGACTGCATCTGGTCTCGGACGTGCTGGAAGCCGTTTGTCCGTAGTAGCTGAGTGCCCACAGCTTGTCCATAGCAGGGTTGTACAAACTGACTGATGCAGTCATCATCAGTAGTTTCTAGTTTGTGCGGATGTTTCTCTGAGTAGCCAAGGCCAGTTCTGGATTCAAATCCCACATCTACCTTCTACTTGCTGGGTGATTTTGCTTAAATCACTTCACCTCTCTGAGCTTCTTAACCTCTCTGAGCCCAATAAAAACAGAGATGCCATCTCGGAGAACTGGCCGAGAATCCCGAGCTGCTGAGTGCCTAGTAGAGCAGTGGCCCAGAGCAGGTCTACCAGAAGTTAGATTTTTGGGGATCAGATTCTTTGTCCCCAAAGTTTTAATTAAACTATTATTAATGGAAAATATGGTCACCAGTGATGGTTGCCCATCTCCCCATCTCCGCTCAGGCTGTGAATTTGGTCACTGGACCTCTTGTGCCATCTTGTGAGTAATTCAGATCCTTAGGCATTTATGGGTATTGGCTATGGGGGGTCCCCTGTCCCAAGGGTCTCTCACACCTGCTGAAGAAGGTCAGGTAGGGACCAACTCCAGCCAGGTAGCCGCGGGCAGGGGCGGAGGAACGGCTCCTGGACCCCCAAAAAGCGGGGAATGGCATTTGAGAGAGAGACTGTCACAGAGGTGCCCCAAGAATCACATGTTTCGCCACGAGACACACTCCTGTCTGTCTGCGCAAAGTGGGGCACAGCAGCTGGTGGCGGTGACCGCTGGGGATGTGGAGTTTGCTGGACCCCTGCAGGCCACACCAGGGGCCGGCTGGCGCCGCTCTGTGGGTCCCTGGGAGGAGCCTCCTGAGGTCCAGGTGCCGTGTCACTCTGCTCAGAACGGCCGCCTCACAGCCCCTGCCACACCTGCGCGCTCCAGCCCGTCTTCCCTGGAAGGGGGAAGAGCGAGCGTGAGGAGCACAGGGGACCGGCTTGCTCCCGCTGCTGGGAGCGCCCCGGAGCCACGCGGGCTGCCAGGCCTGCAGCCCGACACCACGCCAGGCCCACCCCCTCCAGGCACCGCTGGGCAGTGACCATGTAGCCGCAGGGGTGTGACGCCCTCCCTGTGTGCCCCTGGGGGCCGTTTCGTGCACAGCACAATGGCGACACTGAGCGCTGACGGGGCGAGGCCGGAGGGGCAGGACCCGGCAGTGACGGATGGAGGGCGCGCCTGCCAACCGCCCTCACCTCTTCCTGCCTCTTCCTGCCTGTCCTGCATGTCCGGCCGGCTCCTGGAACAGACCCAGGGCGCGGGTGCCCGGGGAGAGGCCGGGACTGTGGTCTTTGCTGTCTCTCAGTGCTTGGCATTTCCCTGTCTCCTGGCCTCAAGGAGAGCAGAGGAGGAGAAGACCTGCCTCCTGGGGCGCTGACGGGGTGTCCCGGGCTGCTCTGGGCTCGGCCAGGCGCCTCCCTGTGTCTCAGGGGACGGACAGTCACAGCTGGGTGTCGAGCTGCTCCGGGATGTGTCACTGCCCAGTGTCCCGAATGCTGAGGTCCAGACGCCAGCTCCCCGAGCAGCAGGGGGTCCCGACTCTGGTCACCCCGCTACCGTCCAAGCCTGGCTTCATCTGTCCCCTCGCACCTGGGCTCACGGGCCACCTGGGCTGTTGTGTGCCGGCTGCTCCGAGGCCACAACGGCCGGCTGAGGGACAGAGCAGCTGCGTGGCCCACACAGTCTGGTTGCCACCCCTGGCTACTTAGAGGGCAAGTTTGCCAATCCCTGGGTCCTTGTGGCTGGAAGCACTTAGGGTGCAGATAAACCCACCAGCAGCCGGACAATACCGTGGAGGGAGGTGTGAAGGGTAATTCCTCGTGATTCTCAGCTTGGGGTGTCAGATCAGTGTCCAGTGTGAGTGGGGGGCTTGGGGTGACGTCCCTGTGCATCTCCCCTGCGTCTACCCCACACCTGTCAGCTGCTCTCAGCAGATGGTTTGTTTTCCTGCTGAGGGCAGCACTCTCTCCCCTCTCCCCTGCAAATGTTCTCTCTTTTTTTTCAGGAAGGACATGGTTTATTTTTCTCTAAGTCAAATTATTTTTAATTTTTTTAAAAGATTTATTTATTTATGCATGCAAGCTGGGGTACAGGCCAGAGGCGTGGGGCTGCGAGAGGGTTCACCAGAGACAGAGTGGGGAGCAGAGCAGGCAGATCGTCGGAAACACACTGCTGAGGGGAGCAGCGGGCGAGGCAGGAGAGGTCTGCCGCACCCTGTGGGAATCTCCCCGGCCGGGCATCGAACTCACATCTCCGCTGCTGACAGCTCCACAGTGCAGCGCTTAACTGCTGTACCACCAGGGAGGCCCTATTTTTTAATTTTTAAATGTTTTTTTTATATCTTTTACCTTATTGTGTATTCCCTGTGGGTTTCCCACCACCAATTCACCTGTGAACCGTCACCATAGTCCCTTGTGCTCTTTTCTCCCCGTTTTGAGCCCTTATCCTCCCCTCCCTCGCCTGAGCATCTGAACAGGCCTTTCTCCTGCTCATAATCGGACGGTCTCTATTCCAGCGTCCTTTGTGGGTTTCCTGCAGGAGAAAGGCCTGTTTAGATGCTCACGTGGTTCTTATCCACGACAGGAATGTTCCGAATTTGGGGGAGCGGGGAAGGGGGTTGCTCCTTTGTCCCCAGGACAGCCTGCCTCCCCGCACCGGGCTGGCCGTGTATGGTTGGGGAGTCAGGCTTCCCTGCCAGGGACACTCCATTTCCAGATAACTCACCGTGTCTATGATCTCGGGCGTGTCACCTCCCTCCCAGGCCTCAGTGTCCTCGAGGGGTAGTGTTAGCGCTCAGCTTGGATCAGACACGGAGCAGACACCAGGGTGGCATGAGCCATGACAGAGGCCTGTGGAGACGCCTGTGAAGGGGAAGGGGAGGGGTCGGTGTGGGCAGCCCAGGCCCGACACGGAGGACAAAGGACAGGAGGAACAGGAACCTTCGTGGCTCAGGCTTGACCAGGTCTCTGGGGGTCCCAGAGCAGACTGCCCACTAGAGGAGACACGTGGCAAGCCGTCCCGTATTCCAGGGCTCATGAAACCGCCATTAACTCTTTTTCAGGATTTTCTGGGTCAAGCATTTGGACAGGGCTCAGCTGGATGGTTCTTCTGCCTGTGTCGTCAGTCAGCGTCTTTCTTGGTCAGTGGGGTTGCTGTAATAACATACCATAGAGTGGCTGCCTTAAACCACAGGCATTTATTTCTCACCGTTTTGGAGGCTACAGGTTCAAGGGCAAGGTGCAGGCAGAGCCAGTGTGTGGTGAGGACCCAGTTCTGGCTTGCAGGCAGCGGCGAGGTCACATTGTCCTCAGTCTCCTCTTTTAAGGACATGATCCCATCATGGAGGTCCTGCCCTCATGGCCTCATCTAAACCTAATCACTGGCCTCCCTGGTGGCGCAGGGGTTAAGTTGCAGCACTGTGAAGCTGTCAGGAGCCACTGCAGCTCAAGTTTGATCCCTGGCCGGGGAGCTGACCCACAGGGCGCAGCAGACCTCTCCTGTCTCCCCACTGCTCCCCTCAGCAGTGGATTTCAGTGGGTCCACCTGTTCTGCTCCCCACTCTGTCTCTGCAGAATCCTCTCACACCCCCCATATCTCTGGCAAACACCCCAGCTTGTATGTGTAAATAAATAAATCTTTTAAAAAACCCTGAAAACCTAATCACCTTCCAAAAGCCCCGCCTCCTAATACCACACATTGGAGGTGAGGGTTTCAACGTAGGGATTTGAGGGGATACAGGCATGCAGCCCATAGGCGGGTCACCTTAGTATTCAGCAGACAGCTGGTCTGGTCTGGAAGGCCAGGGCAGTGGATGGTTGGCGTGCTGGCTGGAAGTGGGGAGCCGGCAGCTTGGTCTCAGAAGGGGGTGCTCCAAGGGACAAGGAGTAGAGGCTGCAGGTTCGAGTGCTCCCATCGTGCTCCCTGGGTTGAAGCAACCACAGCCTGCCCAGGTTCAAGGCAGAAGACTCGCCCTGTCTCTGATGACGGGGGCAGCAGAGCAGCGTGATCAGCTGCAAATGGCGCAGTATCTGCCTCCCGGGCCCAGGGAACACGACAGTGTTTGTAAGGCTGTCGTGGGGACTGTTTTGTGGTCCCTATTATTGCTGCTGCTTCTGTCATCCCCTGCAGGCCTGTGGCCCTGGGGCGCCAGGCTATGCTGCACCCTGGAGCTCGTTACAATGCACCCACCTACACTGGTCATCTTCCCATGAAGCCCATCGACACCCCAGCTCCCTGGGGCTCAGGACTCTCCGTCCTTCTGCAGGTGTGGTGGACCTCAGCTTCCAGGCCAGGAGCCCCCTGGCGCCCCCGGCCCAACTCCTGGAGACGCCGCCCAGCTACGACTGGCTTCTTCAAGGGCGCGGTAAGTTCGTGGGATCTGGTTCCCCGTGATCAGTTCCTGGGGCTTCTGCTGATTTGGGGGATGGCTTGGAACAGGCTGGCACTGGGATAGCTCCCCTTTGCACTGGGGGCCCTGGGAAGCCCCCTGTCCTGGTTGGGAGGGAAGGGGGGACATGGGGTGCAGAGCCTGTGTCCATGTGCCTTCATGCCCACGCCCGTGTCCACTTCAAGCCGGACTCCTGCAGGCCTTGGTACCATCATCCTTGCACGGGCGCATGGGCCTGCAGCCTGTCAGTCCAGCCAGCCTCCTTCACCCTGGGCTGGGCTGTCCAGCCCTGACCTTCTCCTCTACCCCCTCCCTCCAGACCAGCAGGTGTTCTTCCCACCTTTGGGGTCTCCAGGGAGACCCCAGGAACAGAGGCCCTGGACCTCCTTCCTGGAACACAGGTGAGTGGTAGGGAGGCTGCAGGGGCAGCGGCCCTCACAGCGGCACTGTGTGTGGTCACCTCTGTCCCTGAAGGCCCTCCTCGGGGGCCTTTGGGGCCACAGATCTCCACCTGATGGGGTGTCAGGACCCCAGAGCTGCTGGAGGAGACTCTCCGGGGCTGAAGTCCAGGAGTGGAGCCTTCACCAAGTGCTGCAGGCTGTTTGGCTACAAGCCGGGGTTGAAAACAAAGTGGAGAGGGGGTGGAGAGGGACCCCCGTTCCTGTGAATCAGGTTTGCTGGGCTCACGCCGCTCATTACCGTGTGTGGCTGCCTCGCGCTGGAACAGCCCCACCTCCCTCTGAAGGCCCGGGGAGCCCTGTGAGGCCTGACGGGTCCCCACCCAGCCCTTTGCAGGGAAGTCTGCTGCGCCCTGGGCCAGCTCCCTGCAGGCCACGCCTTCCTGCTGTTTGGGGAGGGCCGGGGCAGGGAAGGTGGGGCCACCCTTTTGGGGTTTGGCCTTGGCTGTCCCAGCCGTGTCTGCCTTCAGGGGGTCTCCTGGGTTCTGGCGCTGCTGCTGCCTCGAGCACCCCTCTCTCCTCTCTGGCCACCCCATTCCATGCCTGCGGAGTCCCACTGCACACACACCTCTGGGACCCGCAGGCCCCTGTGTTCATTGGACCCGGTGTTGGAGATGGACGGCTTGGGGCAGGGGACCACTGGGAGCAGGGCTGCCAGGGAGAAACCCATGCAGGACAGGGGAAGGGAGGAGAAGGGACTCCAGGTGCTGGAGGTGGGTGCATGGTGAAGGATGGGCCAGGGGCTGATCCTCAGGGAGGAGTTTTCCAGGACAGGGAGAGACATCCAGAGAGAAGGGAGTGTCTGCCCTTCCCTATGGACGGTTCCCAGCCTGGCTCTTCCAGGAATGCCGCTCTCAGGTCCTCTGGCCCCGGGGGCAGGCACCTCATCTGCCCTACTCTGCGGCCTTCCAGCCGCTGGACGCCCGTTTTCTGCAGAATGGCACAATTCATCTTGAGGTGTTTTTTGAGTTCTAAAGTTCCAACCGTTCTTCTCCTGAGGTCCACACTTCAGCTAAAGCAGTTTCACTGTCCTCTGGAAAAGACCTGCCACGCAGCGTCTGTTCCCACAACAGTGCACACGGTTCCCTGTGCAGGACGCCCCTCCAGCTGGCCTCCCAGGGCCTTCGCGCCAAGATGGACACGGCCCTGCGCCTCAGGGCTGTTTCTGTTGCACGGTGCGGGGCTGGTGGGCAGACTCTCGCAGAGCCCCGCCTCTCTGTCGTCCCCAGCAGAGTCCCGATAGTGACGGAGGCGGAGGCCCGCGAGGCCCTGCTCAGCTTTGTCAACTCCAAGTGCTGCTACGGCAGCGTGGCCGCCAGCGACCTGGTCATCTGGCAGCTGAATCAGCAGACCCTGTGCAGAGTGAGGACTTCCTGGGGGACTCCCCCCACGCCCCATCTGGGTCTGGCCAAGGAGGGTGAGGGTGGGGGCTGGAGGCAGAAACAGGGAAGACCTGGGGCG
>PVIJ01021510.1:0-18316 GCA_004024925.1 Scalopus aquaticus | reverse complement strand
TTTCTTCTTTGGAGAAGTGCCTTTTGAGCTCTTCTGCCCATTTTTTGACTGGGTTATTGGCTTTGTTTTTGTTGAGTTGTGTGAATTCCTTGTAAATTTTTGTTATCAGTCCTTTATCAGATGTATTGTGTGCAAAGATCTTTTCCCAGTTGGTAGGGTGTCTGTTAGTTTTGGTTAATGTCTCTTTTGCTGTACAGAAACTTTTTATTTTGATGTAATCCCACCTGTTTATCTTGTCTTTCACTACCTTCGCTTTGAGGGATGTGTCTTTCAAGATTTTGCTGAGATGTATGTCATGTAGAGTTTTGCCTATATTTTCTTCTATGCATTTTATGGTTTCAGGTCTTACATCCAGGTCTTTTAAACATTTTTTTTAAAGATTTATTTTTTATTTATACATGCAAGCCAGGGTACAGGCCAGAGGCGTGGGGCAGCGAGGGGTTTCATCAGAGACGGAGTGGGTAGCAGAACAGGCAGATCAGAAATACGCTGCTGAGGGGAGCAGCAGGCAAGGCAGGAGAGGTCTGCTGCGCCATGTGGGATTCTACCCAGCCGGGCGTCGAACTCGCGTCGCCGCTGCCGACAGCTCCACAGTGCAGCGCTTAACCGCTGCGCCACCGGGGAAGCCCTCTTTTATCCATTTTGAGTTGACTTTTGTGCAGGGTGTGAGGTAATAGTCTAGCTTCATTTTTTTGCATGTGGCTATCCAGTTTTCCCAGCACCATTTATTCAATAGACTGTCCTTATTCCACTGCATTTTTTTTTCTCCTTTATCAAAAATTAGTTGTTCATAGATATGCGGCTTTAATTCTGGGTATTCTATTCGGTTCCATTGGTCTTTCTGTCTGTGTTTGTTCCACTACCATGCTGTTTTAATTATTATGGCTTTGTAGTATAGTTTGAAATCAGGGAGTGAAATTCCTCCGTTTTCTTTCTTTTTAGTTAGTAGGGCTTTAGCTATGTGAGGTTTTTTGTGGTTCCATATGAATTTCATCAGTAGTCGATCTATTTCTTTGAAGGATGTCATTGAGATTTTTATTGGAATAGCCTTGAATCTGTAAATTGCTTTTGGTAGGATTGCCATTTTGAAATGTTAATCCTTCCAATCAATGAGCAAGGGATGCCTTTCCATCTTCTTGTGTCTTATTCTATTTCTTTCAACAGAGTTTTGTAGTTTTCTTTGTATAAGTCCTTTATGTCTTTTCTTAGATTTATTCCCAGATATTTGATTTTTTTGGTTTCGATTTTGAAGGGGATGGATTTCTTCATTTCTTCTTCTTCAGATTGGGTGTTTGCATAGAGGTATGCCACTGACTTTTGTGCGTTGATTTTGTATCCTGCTACTGTACTGAACTGGTCTATTATTTTGAGTAATTTTTCTATGGATTTTTTAGGGTTTTGTATATATATTATCATATCGTCTGCAAATAGAGACAGTTTAATTTCTTCTTTTCCTATTTGGATCCCTTGAATGTCTTTCCCTTGTCTAATTGCTCTGGCTAGGACTTCCAGTATTATATTGAAAAGTAATGGTGAGAGTGGACATCCTTGCCTTGTTCCTGATCTTAGGGGAAAGGCCTTCAGCTTCATACCGTTGAGGATAATATTGGCCATGGGTTTGTTGTACATGGCTTTTATTATTTTGAGGTATGTTCCTTCTATCCCAAGGATTTCAAGGGCTTTTGTTGTAAATGGGTGTTTACTTTGTCAAATGCTTTCTCAGCATCTATTGATATGATCATATGGTCTTTATTTTTCTTTTTGTTGATGTGTTGGATTACACTGATTGATTTTCGGATGTTGAACCATCCTTGTGCCCCTGGGATAAATCCCACTTGGTCGTGGTGTATTATCTTATAGATGCATTGTTGGATCCTATTGGCCAAGATTTTGTTAAATATTTTTGCATCAGTATTCATTAGGGAGATTGGTCTGTGGTTTTCTTTTTTTGTATTGTCTTTGTCTGGTTTTGGTATTAGAGTAATATTTGCTTCATAGAATGTGTTTGGTAGTACTCCTTCCTTCTTGATTTTTTGAAAGAGTTTGTGTAATATAGGGACTATTTCGTTTTTGAATGTTTGGTAGAATTCATTTGTGAAACCATCTGGTCCTGGGCTTTTGTTTTTGGGGAGGTTTTTAATTATTGCTTCAATTTCACTACTTGTGATTGGTCTGTTTAGGTGTTCTATATCTTCTTTGTCTAGTTTTGGGCGATTGTGTAGTTTTAGGAATTTGTCCATATCCTCTAGGTTGTTATACTTGTTTCCGTATAGCTGTTTATAGTAATCTCTGATTATTTTTTTTATTTTTGCTGTGTCTGTTGTGATTTCTCCTTTTTCATTTATGATCCTATTTATTTGTGTTTTCTCTCATTTTTTCTTTGTAAGCCTGGCTAGTGGTTTGTCTATTTTGTTTATTTTTTGAAAGAACCAGCTTTTGGTTTCGTTAATCTTCTGGATTGTTTTATTTTTATTTCCATTTCATTTATTTCTGCTTTGATTTTTATTATTTCCTTTCTTAAACTGTCTTTTGGAGTTTTTGTTGTTCATTTTCTAGTTCTTTGAGATGTGAGATTAAATTGTTTCTTTGGGTTATTTCTTGTTTCTTGACGTGAGCTTGCAATACTACATATTTTCCTCTTATTACTGCTTTTGCTGTGTCCCAGACGTTCTGGAAAGTTGTGTCCTCGTTGTCATTCAGTTCTAGATATTTTTAAATTTCTTCTTTGATCTCTTCATTGATCCATTGGTTTTCTAGTAATGTGGATTTCAGTCTCCATGAGGGAAGGAGGTTTCTTTTTTCCTTTTTATGATTTATTTCCAGTTTGACTCCTTTATGATCGGAGAAGAAGGCTGGTACGATTTTGATCTTAGTGTATCTATTGAGGTTTGTTTTGTGGCCTAATATGTGATCGGTCCTGGAGTACATTCTGTGCGCACTTGAGAAAAATGTGTATTCAATTTTTCGGGGGTGAAGTGATCAATAGATATCTGTTAATCCCATGTGGTCTAGGTCCTTATTTAGAGCTTTAATGTCCTTGGTTACTTTTTGTCTTCTCGATCTATCCAATAAAGTGGGGTGTTGAAGTCTCCTACTATGTATGTATTTTCTTTAATGTCTGTTTTCAGGAATGATAATAATTGTCTGATATATTTTAGTGCTCCTTCATTTGAGGAGTATATGTTGATGATTGTTGTATCCTCCTGTTTTATTGTCCCCTTTATCATGATGTAGTGACCAGCTCTGTCTTTTTTTACCTTTTTAAGTTTGAAGTCTGTTTTATCTGATATAAGTATAGGTATTCCTGCCTTCTTTCTTGGTCCATTTGCCTTGTAGGATTGTTTTCCATCCTTTAACTATTAATCTCTGTTTATCCCTCGCAATTAAATGCGTTTCTTGTAGACAGCAGAAGGTTGGGTTCTGTTTTTTGATCCATCCTGCTATGATGTGTCTTTTAATTGGTATGTTTAGTCCATTTACATTTAGAGTTAATATTGATATACTGTCATCCATATTTGTCTTTTTTTTTTTTTTTACCTTTTTGTGATTCTAATCCTTACCTTATTCCGTATTTCCTGGTCTTTCCTCTGTTGATTTTGTCTTCATGGTTTCTTGTAGTAAGTTTTGGAGTGGGGGTTTGGTAGTGATGAATTTCTGTAGTTTCTGTTTGTCAGAGAAGGTCCATATTCTTTCTTCGTAGAGGAAGGAGAGCTTTGCAGGGTAGAGTATTTTTGGTTGACATTTGTTGGCATGTAGTATATTACATATGTCTCTCTATTCTCTTCTTGCCTTTAATGTTTCTTCAGAGAAATCTGATGTCAGCCTGATTGGCTTTCCTTTGTAGGTTATTTGTTTCTTTGTCCTCGTCATTTTCAATATATTTTCCTTGTCTTGAATTCTCGATAGTTTTACTATCATATGTCTTGCTGGTTTTTTCCTTTCATTGTAATAATTTGGAGATCTTCTGGCTTCCTGTAGGTCGATTTTTGTTTCCTTTTTCATGTTTGGAAAGTTTTCTTCAATTATCTCCTTGAGAAGTTTCTCTGTGCCTTTGTCTCCTCTCCTTCTGGGATTCCTATGATTCTGATGTTTCCTTTTCTCATGGTGTCAGATAGTTCTCGAAGCTTTTCCTCATTCTTTGTCCTTCGTTTTTCTTTTTCCTTTTCTGTCTTGGCTCTTTCAGTATCTTTATCTTCCAGAGTGCTTATTCTTCCCTCCATGTGTTTTAATCTACTTTTATGGCTCTCTACTAATGTTTGTAAGTCCTCCATTTCCTTCATTTTCTTCTTTATGGTTTCATTCTCGTTTTTCGGTTCTTCATTTATATTCCTCAGTTCTTTGTTCTTTTCATTTAATTCTATTTTTTTTATTATGGCAATTCTGAAATCTTTATCTGTTAGGCAGATGTAATCTTCTATGTCCATATTATTGGGTTCTGAAGAGGGATTTTCTTTCTGTAGTGTATTGTTTTGAAGGTCATTTGTAACTTTTTTTCTTCCTGTTGTTGGCCTTCTGGTTTGCTCTGATCGTAGCATTCCTGTGCTGTTGGTGCTGGAGGGCATGGTTCTTGGTTTTACTTGCTGAAGAGTGTTTGTTGTTTCTTGGTGTCTGAGTTGCCTTGGCTGTGGCTGGGTATCTCCCAGATTTTCTTTTTTCTCTGTTGAATTTCTGTGTCTCGTGGCGTGACTCCAATGTGTTTCCGGTTCTGGGTGGAATTAGGGTAGAAAAAGGGGTGGTGGTTTGTAGTAAAAATATATAATAATAATAATAATAGTAATAATATTTTTTTTAATTTAAAAAAAATTAAAGTAGAAAAAAAATAAAAAAGGTATTGGGTAGATGTAAACTTGGGGAGAGTTTTGTAGTCCTTTTGCTTTTAGATTTTGGAGTTTCTGGGTAGGCCCCCTCCTAGGGTTCAACCCCCCTTTCCAGTGTCAGATGTTACTGTTGACCTACTGTCACTGCTGTCATTTTATAGTTGCTAGTAGTCTTTCTGTTCTTTCTCTCTCTGCCCCCCTTTTTATTTTTCTTCTTCCCCTCAGTGTTTGCCTGGGGGTTATCCCTGCCCCTGAGGTTATGTCTGGTGGGGAGGGGTCGAGAGTTCCTGATCTTAAGTTTCTTTTCTGCTGCTTGGGCCCCCTTCTCCACAAGGGGGTGCACGGGCAGAGGTTATGGGCAGCTGTTGGTCAGTGCTTCGCCTCCCCTAGGTTCTGGGGGGCCACTGTGCAACCTCATAGAAGCTGGGTGTGGGGCCACGGCAGGGGATAGGGGTAGCTGGCTTTTCCTTTCTGCAGCCCTCCTGGGTGCCAAGATGCACTTTGTGGAGGAGGGTGTGGTTGGAGACAGTTCCAGCAGCAGCCTGTATCCCAGATCAGGTTACCTCCAGTCAGGTTAGAGAAAAGTAGAGTTCTCTAACATCACCTCTTGGTGTCAGGTTACAGAGTAGGGAGGAGATTGTTTGAGGTTGTCTCAGCAGTTTTACTTGCTAGACTGGTTTCTCAGGCCAATATATCACCTAGCAACCAGTGAGGGATTAGAACCCCACAGGGTGCTGGCAGTTTATCTTCCCCACTAAGATGTTGCCTAGCCCCAGGTGGGGGATGGAAAACAGTGACCCTCGAGCTTTCCCGCACTTCCTAGCTGCCACGCAGGGAAGAGAGGGGGATCTTGGGGTGGAGGAGTGGGGGTCATGCTCCCCGTTAGTTGGCCAGAGCCCTCCGACCCCACCGCGGTTTCTAACCTTGTATTCAGTGGCACTCCGTAAAGCTGGTTTGTCCTCCTCTCCTTTCTTTTGTTCCTCCGTGTGGGGTCTGGTGTCTTTTCTCTTCTTTTTACTCCAATTTTTTGGTTTATCTTTAAGTCTAAAGCACCCACAGGGATGATTGTATTGTGTAGGGCATCCAGTTTTCCTCAGATCGGCTCTCAAAATTAGGGATCTTTCTGTCCATAAATCTATATTTTGTGGGAGAGCCTGATCCTAGTGTCTGTTCGCTGCCATGTTTTGGGGGCATGCCCCCCCCAGCAGTTGTTTTTATGTGGGAACAGAGAGGGGTGTTTAAAACTAAGATATACAAAAGTACTTCCAGTTATTATATCGAGGTAATTAAGGCATTATTTTTTTATTTTTATTCATCTGTTCTACAGATAAATGTCTACAAAAGAGGTAAATTAAAATGGTTGTGCTTTTAAATTTTTTGAATATTTTATCATGAACTATTCCAAATACAAATACCTAAATAAAATAAAAGTCCTTGTCTTCTCATATTTTGAATGAGTTTTATGAAGTCTCTAAAAATAAGCTCTTTACGCCCACTTAAGTCTAGTTTGAATGATTTGGGTGATCTCTAATTTAAATCCATTTTAATCCTATATTCCCCACCATCTGGACAGTTAATAAGCTCTAGGGACTTCCCGAGATGAACACCGAGCATGTTTATAGTTTATTGTCATTAAATACTTAGTTAAAATGTAGGGCTACAATTATCTTTGAAAACAACCTTTTAATTTTTCAAATGTCATGACAGTAGAGCTTAGATCCAACAATTGACCTTTATATTTCTCTTGAGTCAGCAATGTTCTTCAGATTCTAAATATCCTTTTAAAAAATAAAGCAACAACCTTTGTCTCAAAGGAAAAACACAAAAACTAAGCTGCTTGGTCCTCATGAAACTGAAGCAGAGTTGTTTGTGCTTGACTAGCTAGTAGCAGCCATTACTGACTGATATACTGTGTCCCATCTTTATGGATATTGTCATATAAGAAAGTGCTTTTTTAATAAAAAACAAAAATGGCACCTCACACTGATGTAACTTTAAGGCTTATATAAAAAATCCCCAAACATGTGGATATGGGGGCGGGGCGGGGGAAGGCAACTTGATTAGGCTGAAATCATATTCCTAGGGAGATGGAGAAGGCACAGTGCAAGTCCACCTCTCTGACTTCTGGCCCAGAATATTTTTCAACACCCCCACCCAAAAAATTCCATCCAGATGACTCTGAGCTCCTTGAGATCTAGAATGGTCTTTTTAAGCTTCAGTGTCCAAGAACATAGCACAGACCTAGAGTCTAGGCTTTAATACATGTTGAATTTACGAGAGCTGCACAATCTATTCTCAACTTGTTTCCCTAGACTTTTCAAATGGTCTGCTTTAAGAACCAAAATTACCAAGAAAATATATTCATGCATCCAGATTCTAAGAAATTATTTGAAATGTGGCATAGTTCTCTGACATGACCACTGGAAGTCTACCCAATTTTTCCTGTAGTGATCTGATTATAGTGGAATGGGAGAGCACAGGCAGGAGTCACAAGGACCTATGTTCAAAACTCAGTTCTGCATTCTGAGTCATTTTTCCTTGGATGAGTAATTTAATTCCTATAATATTAGAAAAATAAAAATAATGTGCATAAGCGCATTTGAGGGATTCTGTGAGACAAGAAAGGTGCCATCCCTTAAGCACAGGCAACCATTTACTCAGTGTGTAATTGTTGAGCGTGTGTCACATGCTGGATCTCCTGGCAGTCATTTCATCAAATTAGCAGCACTTGATGGGTGAAAGCAAAATTGAACTTGATTTTTGTCTTCTACTCTCCATTCAAACCCCATTTGTGAGCTAGTTTTATCCTATGGTCTGACTGAAATCACACGTTGGTCCCTTAACTAGTTTCCTGTGGCTGCCATAACAAAGCTCTACAAACCGGGTTACTTAAAAGAAAGGAAAATATTATCTCATAGTTCTGGAGGCTAGAATTCCAAAATCAAGGAGTGAGCAGGACCATGCTCCCTCCGATGCCTCTAGCAGAGAAGACATCCTTCCTGGCCTCTTCCAGGGTCTGGTGGCCCCAGGCGCTCCTTGGCTGGTGGGCAGCTTAGCTCTAGTCTCCGCGTCCATCTTCACATTGGCCGTCTTCCCCCCACATCCACGTCTTTACACATCTTCTGTGGGTGCCTGTGTTCCAAATCTTCTTTTAAGGATGCCAGTCATACTAGATTAAGGGCCCACCATAAGAACTGCTCTGAACTTGATTATATCTATAAAGACCCCATTTTCAAATAAGGTGACATTCAAATAAGATACCAGAGATTAAGACTTCCCTTTATCTCTGAGGGGAACATAGTTTAACCCATAACAATCCCATAGCTTTTCCAGTCACTCTAAGATAATGAAAAGTCCTCCAGACACATCAGTCTCAAAACAGTATCATTTTTCAATAACTAAAAAATCCAGTGCTCTATACTAACTATATGCCTCCATCCATATTTACAATTCAGAGTTTTCCACTCCCCGAGTCAGGAACACCTTTAGGCTTGACCCTCTATAGACTGGAAACCACTGGATGGACCTTCTGTTTCCTTTCTCCCCTCTCACCAGTAGGTCCGGAGCCCCCCTATGTGAGACCAGAGCAGTAAGCAGCAGGGGAAGGAGTCCAGCCTGGCAGGTACAGTCACTGCCAGGCTCCGGTGCTGTCTGGGTTCAGTGGGTGTTAAGATGAGTACATTGTCTCATGCTCTGCTTTTGTGGGTCTCTCAGATTCCTGCTGGGAATTCACTGCAGTTTCAATGAAAATGTCACGAATCCTCATCCCTCTAGGAAATCCTGGTAGGTCGAATTCAAGAGAGCTCTAGGTTGGTGACCTAAACCTGGTCATAAGAAACACACATCCTTAACCATTTCTCTTCCGTTCCTTCATGGAAATACTCTCCTACTCTCCCAACCCCTCCTATGTAGCCCATTTATAAGGAGTATAGGCAAAACATTGGGGAAGAGATATGCATTTTAATATAAAATATAATTATCTAAATAGGATTGTTTTAATAAAATTAATTATAAAATAAATTATATAAAATGTGATTTTTACATAAAATGTAATATTTTGATTGATGATGGTAGATAAAACTATTCCTTTTGTAAGTCTTGCACAGAAAAGTTAGGTATATGTTGTTCATTCTTTTTTCAGAACTGCAACCAGAACTAAAACTGAAATTGTCCCATTTTAACATTACACTGTAGTTTCCTTCATTCCAGATAGAAAACAAACTGAGAGCAGTATCAGTGACCTTGTATTTCTAAACAGAATGAACTTGGTTCGTCTCAGAGAATTAAGTGACAAGAGACAAGTAGAAGGACTCTGTTCGGCTCTTTCCTCCAACCAAGATAATATTTGCCCAGTAACAAAACAGATTGATCCTTAACACTCACGACAGGTTGGAGCTGCAGAGCAGAGCCAGGGAAATAAGTTTACATTAGTGGAAAGTCTAAATTCCTAAGACTAAGAATTTAGAGATGTAGGTCTGGTTGTGCTTTGTTATAAATTAGTCAGTGACCTTGGACAAGTCACCTGTGCATGTCAGTACGTTAATACACTTATAATTACAGATATTCCAGGTGACAATATTGTCACTCTTAGTTAGAAGCACTACATACAGCTTTGCCACTAAATCCTCTTATTTCTTCATTTAGAAAAATCTGTTTCATGCTTTCCTTTCTGTTCCCATAGTAATTTATTCTCGTCTCAACCCAGATTATTGCAATAGCCCCCTAATTTATCTCGCTTCTTTTCTCCCTCATAGGGAGGGGTTGGAGTAGATGTTCTCAAGGTCTCTTGCTTCCTGTTGTGATGCTCAGATTCTATGAGATAACAAACATGTAGAGAAAATCCCATTCCATCCATAACCTTTGCTATGATTCATAGGGCATTTGGTTTAGCAGTTAAAGAAATGCATAGAAATGCATAAGTAGGTAGGTAGGTAGGTGGCTAGGTAGGTAGTTAAGTGGGTGGATATAAATACATAAAATTAAATGAAAAAAAGTTACATGAAGATCTGAATTTTTCAGTGACCTCACAGTTTCAATAACTCCACAATAACTCCAACTATGGCTATACTTACTGATACAAGGTATGACTCTATGTGCTTTTACTCTAATTTGCTCAAAATATGTGGCAATCTGGCTTCAACCCCTGTCTTTTTTACTGCTGTACCCCAGTAACTAGAATGCTGCCTGTCACATAGTAAGCTCAGCAATGATTCTGCTAAATGCATGAATTATGTGTGTAAGTAAATACTCATAAATTACTTTGAGAAGACACTATCCTTCAACTTTTATGAACTCAATAAAAGAGGTTCTCTGTGTTTTAAAAAGTCCATTTTATAAAAACAAGAGAAAAGCACTACCATCCTATTTATCTAAGTATTTCTTTTTAAAAATGTTGTGCCTGCCCTTTCAAAAAAATGTTCCTAGTTACATAATAGCTACTGGGACCAGTGCAGGTATATATATCACTTCTTAAAGCCCAGCAAATGTTGCCAGTACAGTTTAATCATTGCAAATAGAGGAATGTCAATCCATCCATGGCCTCCTCCCCATTATTTGTTAGGTTTTGTAGAAAAGAATGCTCTGACAGTGGGTTTTCTTGTGGGCTGCTGGAGTCTCTGGCCCGGGAATTTTATTGGGCTCCTCTTCTGTGTTTTGATCTTGGGAATGAGACAGCTGCTGCCTAGAAACTAGATCCAATGCCTAATATCCTTGGCAGAGAAAATATTTCTCTAGTTCTATCCAAATTAATCCTCACAGGCCAATAAATCAATACACAAGAAGAATGTGTGATGATTTTGACCATCTGGATGTTTTTAAGGCATTGGTGGGTGTAACAGAAACTACCTAGCCCTAAACAGCTGTGCACAGCTGGATGTAAGCTCAAGGTGGCATGAATACATCCCCCTTTCCGTGTGCTACCACCACCCTACCCAAGGTAGTGAGCTCCTGGCAACTTTTCAGAACTTTGCCTTGCTAATGAGTCAGCCAGTTTGATTTCAGAGTCATAAAAAAAGCAGCTTCAACCATTTTTCTTCCTGATAACCTCATAAGATGACAAACCAATTCTACACTGTTTTGATACCCGGCCAACCGTTGTGACAATCAGGTAGTCATAAAGAAAACAAGAGAAATTCAAAATATTAGTACAAATGATCAATGCAATGAGTGAGATTTTCTTTTTTCTTCTGCCAAATGATTGACCTGGTTGTTGTTTTTTTTTTCCTAAAATGTCCCTAAAGGATTAGAGGTGGGGAGGGGGAAAAAAGGAGGATGGGTAGAAAGTAGGGATTTGCACAAAATGCAAAGCAGTGTCTATATGGGTATTAGATTTAGCAAGTTAAATTTTTTATGACCAGGAAAAAATGTTACAGAAGAAACTTCTTCCAAGCCAACCTATCTGGTGGCCTTACCCTACAGCTAAAGGCAGAGGAGAAGCAGAATCTGTTTAGCGGACATCCTAAGGTTCTTTAGTTATAGCTATAAATGCTACCCTTGATAGGCTCTGTCGGTGTTCTAAGCCTATGCTTACTTTCATCACTCAGTACTCCCTATAGAGTGAGTGTTAATCCCACTTTATATGTGGAGAAACAGGGTCATTAAGAAATTTGGTAACTTGCTCAAAGTCATGCCACTGTTAAATGATAAAGCAAATTCTAACAGATTCTGTGTCTAACTCCTAAACTCTTGTTGTTTTTTTAATTGAAGTAATGTTGGTTTCTAACTCCTAAACTCTTGTTGTTTTTTAAATTGAAGTAATGTTGGTTTCTAACGTTATATAGGTTTCCAGGATACAAATGTATGCCAACATCTCTATGCCCTACCTTATGCTTGTCACCAAAAGTCTAAATTCCATCCATTACTATGCAGATGAGCCTTTACACAATTTATCCACCACCTCTTCTCTCTTATCTCTGGTAATCATTTTGTTCTTGTAGTCTAAGGACTTGTTTTATTTTGTTCATTCATTTTGTTTATGTACCACATGATTGGAATCATACAGTGTTTTTCTCTCTCCATCTGACTTATTTCACTTATCTTACTACCCTATAGGTCATCTATGTTGTGGCAAATGGCAAGATTTTATCTTTTTATAGCTAAGTAGTATTCCTTTGTGGATATATATATATACCACATCTTCTTAATCCACTCACCTTCCCTGAACCAACCATAGAACTAAAAAAGCTATTGGTCACCAGAAAGTAATTCCTTTATCAAAGATTTTATTTATTTAACTTATTTGAAAAGCAACAATAAGGTAAATCAAAATGTTGGGGAAGGACAGATCAGTACTTACCCAGGAATCTGGCTACACTAATAAGATAACCATTTTCACTTTTTTCATGTTTCTTTGGTTCTTTGTCCAATCTGTGTACATAATTATATGTAGTTTCAAAGGTCATTTTAAATGACTCTTTAGCATTAAAGAGATAAATACATCAAATGAGTCGTCTTCTCAAAAACATATGCAAATTATTTTAAGTCTTTCCTCCACATTTTGGTCTCATTTCTCTCTCTGAAATAACAAGATCTTGAAGAATTCTGATTCACACAGCAGATGTGAGGATTAGAGAACCTGCTGGCTTATTGGAGATGAGTTTCACTGGAAATAATCACATAAAAACAAACTGTGGTAAATTCCTGTCTCTGAGAACTGGTCTCAGGATGCATCAAATTCATCCCACAAAGGTCTCTGTTTTTGTGGAGTTTTAGCTGCTCATGCCTTGGGTCTCTGTCAGCATTTTCTAAACTGTGGTCTGGATAATCCTAATCTCACACATAAAATTTCAAAGTAAATATACTCAGGCCTTGCTGCTTAATTCCTTCCTCTTAGAGATTTACAGTGTACGTTAGCATATGAGATCCTATACGGTCACACAACAGGAAACCTGTTCACTTTTGTCCAGAACTTACAAACTCAGTTGTCTCCAGGAATCAGGCAAGTAAAAGCAGCGATCTAGTGGTGATGGATGAAGTGGAGAACACATGTACCAGCTGAGAGCTGCTGCTTAACCAAACTCTGGCTCAACCTGGTTTCCTAAGTCATTTGACCTCGGAATTCTTTGTCCCTAGAACACTGGGGGTGGGGGGGATTCCAACACTTCAAGAAAGCCCAGCCGTAAGGTCCCTTCTCCATGCCTCATCATTCTTCCCTGCTCCAGTCCTCTGACCCAAAGCACGTAGCAGTTGCTGTGTAACTGGCTGCGTAATAAATTACTCCAATACTTGTGACTTAACATTATTTGTCTCAGAAATTCACAATGTGGGTGGAGTTCAGAGAAGATGGCCCATCTTTGTTCCACTGGCTATGAATGTGGCTTGAAGCCCCAGGGGCGATGGTCTGGGCAGGCATACTCTGAAGACTCTCGGGCTCACTCGCAAAGGGGATGGCTAAAGCAAGTCATCATTTCCTGAGACCTCAGCTGCAGCAGAGGTAACATCTACACATGGCCTTCCTTTGAGGTCTGGGCTTCCTTGCAACATGGTGGTTAATTTCCAAGGGTGTGTGTCTGGAGAGAAAGGGAGAAACCAGCAGAAGCTGTATCACCTTTAGGATGTAGCCTCGCAAGTCAAACCAGATCACCTCTGCTGCACTCCATCTGTTAAGGCAAATGTTAAAAGACTAGTCAATGGCCTCCAACCTTTTAATGGGGTCTGAAAAGGTTCTGAAGAGCATGAGGGATCTGAAATACTGCCATCATCACTGTTATAACATGCAATCTGCCATAAAAGGAAAAAATGAAATATCTCTAATTCTGGCTCTTTACCATTAATAGTGTGGCTTTGAGCAAATAACTTCATTGCTTTTTGCATAATTGTTTGCCCCATCCTGAGTCACAACGCCTCTATGTTTCTTTCTTTTGGGGGGGCGGGGCGGGGGGGCATCTATTCTCATCATTATTTTTTTTATTCTTATTTTATCTTTTTATTTATATCTTTTACATTATTGTGTATTCGCTGTAGGTTACCCACCACCGATTCACCCTTGAACCATCACTAGAGTCCCTTGTGCTCTTTTCTCCCCATTTTGAGCCCTTATCCTCTCCCTCACTCGCTGAATGTCTCTCATCTATGGTTGCCTGTTTCGGTTTTGGTTTTGTGTTTTCTCCTCCTGCTCTCTATGTTTCTTTTATCATTCGACAGTGAGCTTGAGAGTAGCATCACATCTAGGTTTCGTTTTTGTTAAGATTCCTATCATGAAAAACACTTAGTTTGGGTTTAGTACATATTTCTAATGCCTCAATTTTTAAACTAGTAAGGAGTTTCCCAGTAACTTTTCACCATTTGCAGATGTGGCTAAAGGAGAGAAACCCCTCTAAAATTGAGTCACACTATTTGTAGTTCAGCATCCACAGGCCACTTTTTGAATCATGTGACTTATCATTTGGAACATGAGCTAAGACTCAGCCCCCACACATCTCTGCCTCTCCTCCCAGCTGTGGCCAACTAGTCCTACAGTCATCTGCTACTCTTTGCACAAAGAGCAGTCAAATGACCAGTAAGAAATAAACAGCCTCTGAGAAACTGGCTCCTCAAAACCTTAGTACCAAAGCAGGAGCAACCCCCAGACTTGGTCTCACCTCCAGTTCCAAAGCAGCTGCACAGTTTTTTGTTGTGACTGCAAACACCACTGGTACCTCAAACATAGGTAGAAGGCACTCATTTGCTAATGATAATCTAAATGCCTTTCAAAAGTGGCCCCAGCCCATTTGAACACCCGCTGCTCTTTGTCCTGCAGTGCTCCAGTCCTCTTTGCTGCTTATCAAAGGGGGAAGAATAGAAACAAAAGGACAGAAAAATCTCCCTTCCCATCCTCTCCAATTTTCCTGCCTGTTTCCACAGCTTACATCATAGCATCTTTGGTGACAGCCCCAGGCTATTTGCCCAGGTGCCTGCCAACATCTGCACAAAGGCCAACTCCATTTATAAGGAAGATGTGTCACCCAGAGGCAAGCAAAAAATCCACGTTGAATGCTAGTACCAATATTTTTGTTTATCAGCCTAGTTTAGTTTGTAGGTGTGCATCCTCTGTCCTGGAAATTATCATTTTTCATTGAAAGATTTTTTTAAATTTATTTATGCATACAAGAACTGGAGTGCGGGGTATAAGAGGACTCACCAGAGACAGAGTGGGGAGCAGAACAGGCAAATACACTGCTGAGGGGAGCAGCGGGCAAGACAGGGGAGGTCTGCTGCACCAGGGGGGTCAGCTCCCTGGCCAGGGATCAAACTCCTACTGCAGTTGCTGTGGATAGCTTGATAGTGCTGAGACTTTAACCCCAGCGTCACCACAGAAGCCCTCATTTTTCATTTATAAATAGAAAATAACATCTGCCAATATTCAGTTCTTTTTTTTTAAGATTTATTTATTTATGCATACAAGCTGGGGTACAGGCCAGAGGCATGGGGCGGTAAGAGGGTTCACCAGAGACAGAGTGGGGAGTGAACAGTCAGATCGACGGAAATACACTGCTGAGGGGAGCAGTGGGCGAGGCAGGAGAGGTCTGCTGCACCATGTGGGAATCTCCCCGGCTGGGTGTCGAACTCGGGTTGCCACTGCCGACAGCTCCACAGCGCAGCGCTTAACCGCTGCACCACCAAGAGGCCCAATATTCAGTTCTTGATGTTACAAATTCTAAATGCTTTACATATCACCCTCACAGATTTTTTCACATTTTTCCTAGGAGTAAACCGAATGAAAGAGGTGAACTAAATTGCCTACAGTCATGTGGCAATGGTCACAGTCAGGATTCCTGCCTGTTCTACTTGATGCCAAGGCCCACATGTCCTTTTCCCTATGGATTGACGTGTTTATTTATTTTTTATATATATACATACAAGCATGGGGCGGCAAGAGGGTTCACCAGAGACAGAGTGGGGAGCAGAATAGGCAGATCAGAAATACACTGCTGAGGGGAGCAGCGGGCGAGGCAGGAGAGGTCTGCCGCACCATGTGGGATTCTCCCTGGCCGGGCGTCGAACTCGCGTCACCCCTGCCGACAGCTCCACAGCGCAGTGCTTAACCGCTGCGCCACCGGGGAGGCCAGGATTGACGTGTTTAGATAGAGAAGAAGCATTTGTGACAGATCCATTTCTTATCTCACAAATAATTTCTTTCCTGTTTGACTCAATAAATTAATTCATTAATAAGTGCAAGTAGAGATGTGTAGGGTTATGAGAGAGTGTAGAATTCAATGAGTAAAAGCTCCATCTCATCTATGAACCAATCACCAGTGACCTCACATTGGCCATTCTATCTGTTTAAAGACTTCTGATGTTGGGGAACCCTTCCTTACAAAGAGGAAACAGCCCAATTCCTTTTTCAGGCAGCATCATATTTCATTTGACAAAAGTCTGTCCACCCACTAGTGCCATTCATTCATGCTCGTTCTGTTGTCTGCTCTCATCCCCCCTCTGAGCCTTGCTTTACCAAGCCAAATACACTGCTCACTCTTGCTTGAATCCACTCCAGTTTGTCAATGACCCTTACTACTGGGACACCAGGACAGCGCCCAGAGTTCAAATTAAATTTGACCAATCAAAAATTCTATTCCGACCTTGATCCAGGCACCGCACATCTGTGATTATATTCCAAGGGTGAATATGTTCTTTAGGCAGATTGATAACACGTACTTAGTCAATAAAAGATGTGGTGAGGGGCCTCCCTGGTAGTGCAAGGGGTTAAGTCTCAGCACTATTAAGTTATCACCAGCCACTGCGGCAAGAGTTCAATCCTGGGTCAGGGAGCTAACCCATATGGCGCAGCAGACCTCTCCTCTCTCACCCACTGCACCCCTCTTTAGTGCATTTCAGTAGATCTGCCTGTTCTGCTCCCCACTCTATCTCTGGTGAATCCTTTCACCCTTGCCTCTCTCCCCCCCCAAAAAAACCTCCGGCCTACACCCCAGTTCTTTATGCATAAATAAATTAAATAAATATTTAAAAAAAAAAAGGTGGTGACATTTCAGCCACTTATCACCAGCCCGGGCTACTGGATTCCAGCAAAATGAGGTTCCAAACTGATATGGCAATTATTTCATGAAATATTTGTAGTGGTTTTCATACCTCTCCTTGTGAGGCATACTCTTTTCTTTGGCATATGTGGGATGGGTTTTAGTTCGGAGGTTTTTGTGTTTTTTTCACTTTTTGACCCAGTAGTTGTTTATCAGTGGTTGTCTACAGAGTACAAAAGAACACCATACTCACCACAGGCAGAACTGGCATGTAATCGCATATGAATCAGTTCAACACAACACAACCCTAGAAGTTTTCTAAAATGTTTAATATAAAGATTTTTTTATTTTCTAGTTTTGCAATCAACAAGTAGAGAAAAAAAATGCCCAATATATTTTTGGGAAAATGCCTTAAAATATAATTACTGGAGATCAGTGGACAACCTCAAAACCCCCTTCAAAAAAAATTGTGATCCTTGGCTAAGATATCCCTTTCTCCTTACTCGAATCTTCTGAGTCAATCTGTGTGGACAAAGAAGCCTGAGCTATCGTCTAATTAACCCAGTATTCTCTCAATGAAAAAGAATAATAAACATATGTCTGAAGATGACTTGCTCACGTTCAAAGCTTCTGGCACACACCTCAGTGCTTCTAGACCACTGATATCGGAGAGGCAAGAGATGGTTCTTATATGGGATGACTGGAGAAAACTTCATGGGGAATTGAAACTGCAAAGAAGTGGGTATTTTTTTAATCAAATTTTACTTTTTAACCAAAAACATGCTAACAATAGAAAATTTGGGAAATACTGAAAAGTACAAGAAAAGGTAAGGAAGCAAATTACTCATAATCCCACCCATGAAAGCAGTGCAGCTGGTGCATTTCTCTGCAGTCTTTCTCCCCAACATATTATGTGGTATTGTCTTCTATCACTGTGATCATACTTGTTGTCAAGGAACATTACTACTAAAGTACTAAGTACCATTCCATGTTGTAATATACTCTTTATAAATACCATTTCATTAGATAATAGTCCATTTTTACCATAATCTTCATAAATTTGCTCCTATTTTTTGAGTAATTACATAAAAAGGAAGGATTTAAAAGAAAAGAGGGATGGTATCTAGAAAAGGATATGTATTTACAGCAAATAAAAACACCAAAATACTCATAGATGTGTATTTGAGCTTTGAAGTTGTGGGTGGTTTTTGTTTCATTCTTTTTATTTTCCCGATGGTGTGGACACATTAATAACCATGCCTGTATTTATGAACATTTACAGTAGTGTACTTTATGCTACAGATATATTTTTTCATTTAAACCTCATAATGACTCACCAAGATCATCATTAAATCTTCATTTTAAAGATAAGGAAAATGAGACAGAGAGAGTTTAAGGGACTTGCAGAAAGTCAGTGTTGGAGCCAGAATTCATTTCCTGGGCCATCTGAGGAGAAAGCCACTATCTCATACTGCAGATACCAAGTGTTTTATAAATATGTGCCATCATTATCATCAGAAGCTATTTTTAAAAATGAAAATGCATTGC
>PVIJ01021509.1:0-18317 GCA_004024925.1 Scalopus aquaticus | reverse complement strand
CCCTAAAGGGCTCTGGAGGGAAGTGTGTGTGTGTGTGTGTGTGTGTGTGTGTGTGTGTGTGTGTGTGTAGGAATATGGGGAACCTGAGCATGAGGGCACACGTGGATTCAGCAGTTGCCTCCCAGAGGCTGCCCTTCTCCACCCACTCGCACACCCAGGCCCTGACTTTCAGAGCAGTCCCCTTCCTGCGCATCCCGGGAGTCACCCACAGACCCTTAGCACGTGCTGGGAAAAGCTGGAGACCTCCAAGATAGGGTGACCCTGAGACTGGGACAAGGTCAGGAAATGTCACCCACACACTCACATTCTCATGCTGTGTGAACCTTGAACCTACCACAGGTCACCCCATCCCTGGTGGGCAAAGTCATCCTTGAGAGGCATGGGTGATGGGGAGGTGGCAGAGCAGAAGCAGGAGGTGCCAAAGAGATTGGGGAGAGGAGTGTAACCTGATGGCACAGGCTGGGAGCTGGGATTAAACCCCACTCTTGCTATTTGACCTAGCAGTGTGGGTGACCCTCTCTCTGAGTTTCCTTTTCTGTAAAGTGAAGGTGTTGGGCCCGAAAGGGAGCTCTAGCTCAGACACTGAGGGGGTTTCTGGCATGTTGGGTGTGGTTACCCCTTTCCCACTCTGGGGTTTGATAAAGAGCCTCCCTCCTCTCCTCTGTGGACAAGGCAAGGGACAAAGCTGACCTTGCTACCCTCTGACCTTTCTTCCTTCTATATTCTTCTGCCATTGCTCAGAACTTCCATTACCTCCTTTCTTTGAGGCCAACTTGGCATCATTTCCCAGATCAGCGCTTTGGTACCTTAACTACATTTTCACCCAATTTTCTTTTGTCTTTATTTTCTAAGCCCCCCACCCCCACCCCAAACTAGGCTTCTAGAATCCTAGACACAGTGAATCCAGTGAACAAAGACCCTGACGGTATTTTAGAATGTCGGCATCTTTAGGATACCAGAATCTCAAAGTATTTAGGATAAAGATGCATTTACAATTCTAGAACCTTAATGGTGTTAACGTTCCAGCCTCTTGGACAACTTTGAAATTCTGAAATCTTGACCTCTTAGAGATTCAGAATCTTGACATTTCTGGCAACTAGCATCTTGACAGCTTAGAATCATGAGCCTTTTAGCTTCTCCAAGTTGGAACACAGCCTATGAGGACCACCTACCAGGTTCCAGGATCTTTTTTTCCAGCACTTTTGGGAGGTAGCTTTATAGGCTTGCTCTTGTGTAATGTTCAAGTCACTGCTTAGAAACTGGCCCCCATCCCTTCTGTAAACTCTCGCTAAATTTAATGGCGTGGGGCTTTAAAGGTTGGGAGAGAGCTACTGTCCTGGAGGCACTTGGTTGGAAGGCAAGGGTGTAATTTTGCATCTACCCCTTCCTTCTCTGGGGCTCACTTTCCCCTCCTGTAAAGCCTAGGGAGCTGGGGTACATGATCTCAGAGGGCCCTGCTTCCTTTTCCTTGGCCACCAGATATTTGGGTGTTTTGATGGTCCCCACATTTTCCTCTCAGTCACCCCTCTTTCTCACTCACCTTGTCCAAGCAGCAGGACTTGGGTTGGGAGATCAAGTCAGAAACTTATTCTCTCATTCCTGGTTCACCCGTACACCCGCCAAGAATATCAGAAGAGAATAATGAGATTTATGCCAAAAAGAGGAAGTGTCCAGGGCAGGCAGGCTAGAGGAGGTGAGTAGGATCCGGCTCCCTGCCCAGAGATGCACCCAGCAGAAAAGGACTCAGGGCCAGGAATTGGATGGGACAAAGGAGCCAAGGGGGCAGAAGCGAAGAAAAGATGGGGAAGCTGTGAAGAGTTGGGGTGGCTTTGTGTGGGGAGAGGTTGTTGAGCTAAAGAATGGTTCCCTCCCAAGTGACTCACTTTTCCATACAGTGCTAAAGTTCTGACAGGCTAATTTGACAATAGGGGGACCTTCTCCCCATTGGGAATCACCCCAGAGGACAGGTCTTGGCGGTTTCTATCATGGACTCCCATTCAGCCTTGAGCTAGAGGCCTGAGTCCTCAGGAGTCTGGACACAGGGCTCAGGTTCTGCAAAAAGGAGCCCAGGATCTTGCACACAGCAGGGCTGGGGCCGGGGTGGGTTAATGTCGTGCGAGCCTGGCCTGTCCCCATCTTGGGGAACACAAAGGCAGCTTTCTTTCTCAGGGTGGGGGGTGGGGGGGCCTGGAGGCAGGCAGACTCGCCAGCGCCCAATGGCCTGTGGCACCAGGACCCAAGCACCCACTGGTCCCCACCCAGGCAGACCCCAGGTCCCTAGGTCCTCAGGAGCCAGGCACCAAGGCTCCTCCGCACCAGCCAGCAGGACCAGAGGGCAGCGGCAGGGCCTGGACCCTCCTGGGGAGGGGCAAACAGAGGGTGCTGGGGGTGGTGGAGAGGACAGTGAGCGCTCAGTGCAGGCTCGCACCCTTCTCCAGCAGGAATTCCTCCCCTGACCCCATGTCACAGGGGAACCTCCGAGGGCTCCCCCACCCTCTGACTGGGCCTGAGGCCCAGAATCCAGGGAGTTCTGAATATCCCAGGAACGTGTGCCCACAGGGGGGCTTTGTGTATGAGGCTGCTGACTCACTCCTACACCCCCATCTGATGCCTGGGTCCCAGAGAGGAGGGGGCCAGAGGGCCAGGGGAAGGCTCCCCTGTGATTCTGGGGACTGGGGACTGTGAACCCAGAGGCAAAGTTTCCAGGAGAGGATGGACCTGAGGGCCTGGAACCCTAGTTTGAGGGAGCAGGGGCCGGGGGCTAGGGGCCTGGACTCGGGTGTGAGGGAGGAGGGACGGGGCCTGGACCTGTGGGTCTGAGGGAGGAAGGGCTGCGGGTCCTGGACTTCCGAGTCTGAGGAAGAGGGGCTTGGGGGTCCTGGACTCGTGGGTCTGAGGGGAGAGTGGCTGGGGGCCTGGACATGTGTGTCAGGACTTGTGGGGAGCAGGGGCCAGGCATCCCAGACTTCGGGGTCTGAGGAAGGAGGGGGTGTGGGGCTGAACTCTTGGGTCTGCGGGAGGAGGGTGCGTTGAGGGTCCTGAAGCCTAATTCCTGAGGCAGGAAGGGGAGGGGGTGTGGGGGCGCAGACTCCTGAGTCCTGAGAGAGGAAGGGGCTGGGGGTCTCGCTCTGCGTTTCTGGGGGAAGAGGGGGTGGGACCTTAATGCCTAGGTCCTGCGAATACAGGCTCCTTCACAAGCTTGAGCCGGGGAAGAATTGATGCTTTGTGCGAGGATGTTCGGACTCCGCCATTGATGGGGGGTTGAGAGGGGGTTCGATCAGGATGCAGGGATGTACCACCTCCCTAGGGGAGGAAGTGGGGGAAGGAGGCATGATGCCATGAGCCCCCTGGGGAGTGGATACTAAGGGGGTGGCTGTGACCTTCCCAGAACTGTGACCTTGAGCCTCCCTTGGGTATGCGCTGACTCAGGACCCAGGAAGTGCTCCCCCCACCTCTCTCAGTCTCCGTGGAAACACCCACCAGCTGTGTACTCTGGACCCCTGGCTTCTGGGTCCTGAGGAGGAGGGGGCTGGAGGCCCAGACCCTGGGTCCGCAGGGGAAGAGGGTAGGGGCTTGGACTTCTGGGTTGAGGGAGGAGGATGCTGAAAAGCCAGACTCCTGGGTTCTGAGGGAGGAGGGCCCAAGGGGCCTGGACACTTCCATCCTGGGGGAGGAGGTAGCTGGGGGTCCCATTCCTGGTGGAAGGGAGGAGAGTACTGGATTCTGGGTCTCCACATGTCACCTGCCTGACCACTCTTTCCCAAACCCGCCTTATCCCCTTTTCCAGGCCCCATCCCCATGACGACTCAGGCTGTCAACACGGTTTAAAGGGCCAGTGCCCCAGTCCCCAAAGCTCAGCCCCTCTCTGACCAGAAAGTCCCGCCTCACCACCCCCCAACCTGAAACAAAAGCTCCTGGGACATTGATATTCCAGGCACAAACACTGTTGGTTACTGACTCCTCGGAAGGGGGAGGGAATAAGACAAAAGCCCCCCACCCTCACCCCATGTGCACCCTCAAGATGAGAGCTGGGTATAAATTGGGGGGATCAGATCTAGAGGTCCTGATGGCTTCCAGGAGATGTTGCGCTTCTGCCACTGACTTATTGGGGACCCCAGAGCCTCATTGTCCACATCTGTAAAATGGGGGGCTAGCACTGGCCTAGCCCTGAGGTCCAGGGTCCAGGGATAGGCTTCAGAGTGTTTTTAAATGTGCCAGACTGTGCAGGCAGGTCAGTTATCATGTGCGCGGGCATGTTTCTGGAGGTTGTAATAACAGCTTTGTTGTTATCACAGCCCTGCCTAATTCTGGCCCTGGGCAACACTGGCATCATCCCCATTTCACAGATTGGGTAGTCAAGGCTCAGAAAGGCTAGGTCACTTGTCGAAGGCCACACAAATGGCCAGTGGTCCAGCTGGGATCAACCCAGGTGTTTAGGATAAGAATAATGATGTCACAAAGTTGTCGTGAGGCTGAATGACATCCGGCATGATGTGTACTTGACTCACTAAGGTCCCGAGATATTTATCAAGTACCAGGCACTCTTCGAGGAACTAGGAATGCCACAGTCAACCTAGTGGCTGATGTCCTTGCCTTCGCGGAATGTATGTTCTAGTGATGGAAGACAGATAATAAACAAGTAAGCAAATCAGTGGCATTTCCATAGAGGAAGTAAAACAAATGGTGATGAACTAGAACACCTTCTGGGGGTGCAGGGATAGGGGGTAAGAAGCTCTCTGAGGAGGTATTGGTAAGAGCAGAAATCCATGAGAATGGGAGATGGTCCTGGGATGATCAAGGTAGAGGGAAGAGCAGTGAAAAGGCCCTGTGGTAGAAATGAGCTTCAGTGTGTTTGAGGGACATCAAGGGCATACAGTGAAGTCAGTAGCAGGAGGGTGGCTGGAGCTGTATTCCGAGAGGAGCCAGGCCATGTAGCACCTTGAAGACCCAGGGAAGAAGTCTAGATTTTATTCTAAATATAATGGGCAGTTTTTAGTAGAGCAGTGACTTGACTTTACTGATCTTTTGAAAAATCCATATGACTACTGTGTGAAGAATGGCTTTAGTGGGGTTTGGGAGAGGCAAGCATGGAAACAGGGAGACCCATGAGAAGACTCTTAAAGAGTCCAGGTAAGAGATGTTGTTCTTGGACCAGGGTGATGGTAGAAGAGGTAGACAAAGTTGAAGAGATTTGACGTCTGTTTTGGAGGTAGAATAGACAGATGTTAGAGGTGAGGGGAAAGATGAAAACTTGGATGATTTCTAGGTTTTTGGCTTGAGCAACTGGCTGGATGATTGGCACTGAAATTAAGAAAACATGGGAGAGGCAAGGATTAGATATATTAAGCTTGATATTTCAGGAGGTGGTCGATAAGTCCCTAATTGTGGCTTAAGTACACAAAACATTATATGAAAACATAAAGGAAGTCCAGAAGTAGGCATCCAGAACTTTTATGGCAGCTCCAGATCGTCACCAGAGACCCATGCAACTACAGTTCTTGGCAGCCCTACTGCCCTGGTCCTCGTGGTCCAAGATGGCTGCCAGAACTCAGGCATTCACATTGTAGTTCCAGGAAGCCAACGATGACCTGGTGGAAAAGGTCTTTTCCCCTTTCTCTCAGAAGTCTTCCCAAAATTACCCCATGACATTTTTCTTTATATCCAATTGGACACAATTTTATCACACAGCCTCACTTAACTGCAAGGGAGTCTGGAAACCATCTTTCTGTAGGATATAGGGCAACTGTAAAATACAGTCCTTTTACTAAGGGAAAAGGGGGAAGCATGGATATGAGCATAGAAAGCTAGCTGTCTCTTCCTCTATCCCCCCAGAATGAATCATTTCCATCTCTCAGCTCCCAAATCAGATTTCCTATGCTCTAACAGGGAAAACTTTGGATGGGATATTACAGTGATTTCTGTTTACTGCCCCATAAATATTGAAGGGCTTCCAGGGCAGGCATCTCATCTGACTCATCTCTGGGCATACATTCCCTGAAAACCTATCCACTGTTGAGGAAATACTTGAATGAATGAGACTCGGAGCCAGAATAGAAGATACAGGAACAGGTAGTTATCCCTGTATTTGAAGGTTAAATCACCAGATCTGCTCATGGCACTGTCCTGCTTTAGAAGCTCCACTGACCTTGAGGATAAGAGCTAATAGATTGGCACTTGAGATCCCTGGTCTGCACACCCCACATGTCTCACCACGCGGGACACTTTTCATCCAGGCAGCCTAGAGTAGATGTGGATGCAGAGTATGGCGTGAGGAAGGTTTGGCTGAAGATGCTGGCTCTGCCACTCTCAGCCTGTGGCCTTGGGCAAGTCATTTTCTCTCTCTAGGCTAATGTTCTTGACTCTAAAATAGGAATTAGAAAAAATGGGGGCTTGATAATAGTGCTTACCTTATTCAGGCACTGTGATGAGTAGATGGAAAGTAAATTGCTAATGCCCTTAGCACAGGGTCTGGCACAGCAAGTGCCCAATAAGCAGTAGCCATTGTGGTTATTGTTCAGAAGGTGACAGTGACAATGATGATGGCGATGCTGACACTGATGGGGCTCAGCTTTGACCTTCACTCGAGGCTATAAATCTAATCTCCTACTTTGTTGCTCTAATGGATCAATCAGAGTAGGTTAACTGCTGTAACAAACAGCACTGAAATCCCGATGGCTCATGTTACGGTCCTGTGTAGGCAGGTCACAAGAGACAATCAGACAGGCCTCTGGGCTCCGTGAAGGCCTCCATTCAGCCAGCAGGAAGGATTGTGAAATGAGCCAAGCCAGAAGGTGTATTTCTTTCTTCCACCTATATCCCCTTGGCCAGAAATCAATCGCATGACCCCACCTGAGGACAAGGGATGCTGGGAATTGTAGCCTTATGGTGTGTGGTACCAGTTAGCTTTGGTGGTATAACAGAGCCTCCAAAACTTGGTGGCTAAAAACAACAGCCACTTTATTTGCTCACACCTCTGGGGGTCAGCAATTTCAGTGGGGCAGTTCTAGGGGGAGGGGAATATAGTCACTTGGTGGTGCCACTGGGGCTGGGTGGTCCAGGAAGGCCTCACTCACATGGCTGGCAGTGCTGGCTGTTGGGTGCTTCTCTCTCCTTGTGGTCACGTGCTTAACGAAGCTACCTGGAGCATCTTCACCTATCTCAGGGCACAAAAGAAGCTGCTAGGCCTGTTGAAACCTAGGTTCTAGACCTCACACAATATATCACTTCTAGCAAATTCTGTTGGTCAAAGCAAGTCACAGGCTTATTCAGATTCAAGGGGTTGGCGTGCATCCTTAATGGGAAGAGTGACAAAACTTACAAGGGCGAGTACCGGAACAGGCCGTATTTGCAGCCAAAGTATAACATGTACCCAGGTGTGGAAGATGGGGTGTGCTGAAACATAGTGGTTCCCCACACAGGCTGAACTCCTCTTCACTCTTTAAAACCTGAATGTACTGGCTCTTTCTCCCGGAACCACTTCTGACCAGGAGTCTTGGCTTCCTCTGGGCTCTTACTGTGCCCCTGTGCTGCCCCCATTACATCACATAGCTTGACTCCTTTAGCGCCCCAAGTGGATTTTCTCCAGCTGCAGACTCCAGCATGCAGATGCTGGGTGTAATGGACTGCGTGGGAGGAGGAGAAGAGGGATTAGAGGTTTGGTGGGAGAGGGAGAAAGACAAGACAGAATTGCAGCCCTTCCTGAGTCTCCTATGTTCTCTCTGTGCTGGTCCAGGGGCAGGACAGGAGGTGCAGACAGAGAATGTGACAGTGGCCGAGGGCGGGGTGGCCGAGATAACCTGTCGTCTGCACCAGTATGATGGCTCCATAGTTGTCCTTCAGAACCCAGCCCGGCAGACCCTCTTCTTCAATGGCACCCGAGGTGAGTCTTGAAGGAGAGGACTGGGGCTTGACTTAGCTGAAAGGAAACAGTTGAGAATCTCAGGTTCCTGGGTCTGAGGGAGGAAGGAGCAATAGAGGCCTGGATTGTGGGCAGGAGCACCGGAATTATTCTGGGTCACCATGAGAGTAAAGAGGGAGGCTCCTTAGACTTGTGGGTGAGTCTGGAGAAAAGGTGGGACTCCTGAGGGCAGGATTCCCAAATTCACTCCTGATTCACTCTCCCTAGCCCTGAAGGATGAGCGTTTCCAGCTTGAGGAGTTCTCCCCCCGCCGGGTGCGGATCCGGCTCTCAGATGCCCGCCTGGAGGATGAGGGGGGCTATTTCTGCCAGCTGTACACAGAGGATACCCACCACCAGATTGCCACGCTCACTGTACTGGGTAATGACACCCCTCTTCTTGCACTCAGCCCCTCCTTCCTCACCTGCTTATTCCTTCTCCCTGGACATTTAGCCCAGTAAATAAGGCTGGCTCTCCTGACCTCTGACTCCTGCCACCTGGGAGTCTTGTTCCCTACGGTCCCTGGAATCCCACAGCCTGGTCACTTTGAACCCATCTCCGTCCCTCCCTTGATGGGCCCTCCTTACGTCCTGCCCGCCGTAGTGGCCCCGGAGAATCCCGTGGTGGAGGTTCGAGAACAGGCGGTGGAGGGCGGTGAAGTGGAGCTCAGCTGTCTGGTTCCGAGGTCTCGCCCAGCGGCTGTCCTGCGATGGTACCGGGACCGCAAGGAACTGAGAGGTACTACCGGGGGTGGAGACAGTCCGGTAGGGGCGGGACTTGAAAAGAGGCGGGGCTTTGGGCTTGGTTAGGGAAGATTGGTGTTCCTTTGGGCGAGGCTTGGAGAAAAGCACTGGTTTGACAGATGAGCCGTTCGAAATGCTGCTGCAGAAAGAATTGGTAGGTGAGGGGGCGTGGCGGTGAAAAGGGGAGGAGCTGTGGGCGAGGCAGGCGAAGTGGGCCGAGTTTGGGGAGGGGCGTGGTTTGGAGGACAATAGGAGAAACCTGCGCCTCAGGGGTGGGGCTAAGCAAATGGTCTGCTTTGGGATTGGCTGAGGGGGTTTACTCCCTCAATGGGCGGGGCCTGGATTCGGGCTTAATTCTGGGATGGCCTGGCATGGCAGGAATAAGCAGCGGCCAGGAAAATGGCAAGGTCTGGAGCGTGGCAAGCACGGTGAGGTTTCGTGTGGACCGCAAGGACGACGGCGGTATTGTCATCTGTGAGGCGCAGAACCAGGCGCTGCCCTCCGGACACAGCAAGCAGACGCAGTACGTGCTGGACGTGCAGTGTAAGTGCCCGGTGGGCCGGGACCCAGGTGAGGGGGGGTATCCCAACACCAGATGCCCGCCCCTGGGAGGACTCATAGCCTCGTGGGATGACCTGGACAACCACTCTCCCTTCTCACTGTGCCCACAGACTCCCCCACAGCCCGGATCCATGCCTCCCAAGCTGTGGTGAGGGAAGGTGACACGCTGGTGCTGACCTGTGCTGTAACGGGGAACCCCAGGTGAGCTCTCGGGCCTGGGACTCCTGGATCCTGAAGAGGAGCGGACTGGGGACCTGAACCTGTGTCTCAGGAAGGGGGAGTGGGTGAACAGAGGGGGTTGGGTCCTGGACTTCTGAGTCTTGAGGGAGGAGGTTGGAATTTGGACACCTAGATCTTGAGGAAGGCGGCTTTGGGAGTCCCCACTTTGGGAGATGGAAGGGACTAGGAAGGCCAGGGTTCCTGAGACCATGCTCACGAGTGGAAACTGAACTTGGGACTGTTGGTCTTCCGCAATGGGAAGGGGTAGGGAGAGTAGAGGGACGTTCTTATTTGGAGAGCTGCATGTCTAGATGCAGACTTGGGTGGTGGCACCCTAACTCTCACTATACTTTACTCCCGCCCAGGCCAAACCAGATCCGCTGGAACCGTGGGAATGAGTCTTTACCCGAACGGGCTGAGGCTGTGGGGGAGACACTAACGCTGCCGGGCCTGGTATCTGCAGATAACGGCACCTACACTTGCGAGGCGTCAAACAAGCATGGCCACGCGAGGGCGCTCTATGTGCTAGTGGTCTACGGTGAGGGCAGCTTGCTTCTTGGGGGGAGGGGGCGGTCCTCCCTGGCCTTCGTGGGGCGGGGCCTAGGATGGGATGGCTGGATTGGATGATCTTAAGGCAGTGGAGCTGCAGGGTAGGGTCTGAGCAAAAAACAATTCGGGAACAACCGGAAGAGTTCTCATAGTACCTGGGTTCAGGTTCGTCTCAGCTGGGTCCTTTTGCGGGTAACTGTATCCGACTTAGTTTCCTCATTGGTAAAGTGGAAATAAACAATAGCACCTACCTCATAAGGCTATTGTGAAGATTATATGGACTAAATACATAAAGTGGTTCGACCCCTAGCACAAAATAAGTTATCTATTTATGCCATGGGGTAGGAATTTTGGAAGTGGTTGGGTCTTAGCCCAGCATTTTAAATACCTGGAGCATTTTAGACGAGATGGGAAAGGATTTGGAACCGAGGTTCCCCGAGAAAAGTGAGTCAAAAGAGTTGTGGGCCGAGGCTGTTGGGGAAGCGCTTACGCTGCTGGGGCTGGTATCAGCGGAAAGTCGGCCCTACATGGCGAGGCGTCAGACTAGCATGGCCACCAGTGCTCTGTGCCAGTGGTGGGGGCAGCTTGTGGCTGACCTGGAGAAGCAGGGGCTCGAGAGACACAGGGCAGGTATTAGCAAAATGGCTCAGGGGCCCTTTTGTACTTTTTGAGTAAATGGATTATCTGGAAAGAGTGCAACCATGAAAAGGGGCTACCAGGTGGCTGTACTTTTTGAGGGGTGTGGCAAGGTGCAGTGTGTGTGTAGGTAGGTTTAGGAGATTGGCAACGGTGGGGGCGGAGCTGGGCCAGAACTGTCCTTGATGTGCTGGTCCTGCGCCCTTTCCCTCTGGCAGACCCTGGTGCGGTGGTAGAGGCTCAGACGTCCGTGCCCTACGCCATTGTGGGCGGGATCCTGGCGCTACTGGTGTTTCTGATCATATGTGTGCTGGTGGGCATGGTCTGGTGCTCAGTACGGCAGAAGGGTGAGTTGGGCGGGGTCTGAAATTGGCGAGGAGTGTGGTTGGTTGTAGCGTTCGGAAGGGGGCGGGGCCTAAGCCTGGATTCGAAAGAGGGAGGGAGTAAAGCTGGCATCAGTGGGGAAGGAGAAGCTCAGACTCAAGGAGGCCACGATTCCCAGAGGGGCGAGTCTTTTGGCCCTGGACTCAAAAAGGGGTGACAGTGGAAGCTGAATTAAGTTCATGGGTTTGAATAAACAATTTATCTTCTTAATGCTGGATTAGTTGGGAGCAGGGAGATACTATCAAGAGAATGAATAAGGGTTGCTCTTTCCAGGAACTTTTGTTGGAGTCTTCCTAATTATGCTTTTATCTATTTCTCTGTCCCTGTTTTGCCATTCCCTGGACTTGATTCCCTCTCCCTGTGTGTTCTGTTTCTTCCTCTATCCTTTGTCCTACCTTCCTTTTCCTTTATATTTCTGTACAATGCGTGGGTCCACATATGTGTTGCCTCTTCCTCATCCCTGGGGGTCTGTCACCCTGCAGGATCTTATCTGACCCATGAGGCCAGTGGCTTAGATGAGCAAGGAGAAGCAAGAGAAGCCTTCCTCAATGGCAGCGATGGACACAAGAGAAAAGAAGAATTCTTCATCTGACCCCACATTCACCCCAGGTCTGGGCCTGGGCAGGGGTCCACCCCACTGCCAGCTGCAAAGACATTTACCAGAGTCTGGGATGGTGGGCATCTCCCCCCACCACTAACACCTCAGACGTTTGGGCAGGGATGGGGGTGTCGGATGCCTGGGTCTCTGCAAGAGCCAGAAGCAAGGGCCCAGAGGTCTGGGTCCTCCAGGGGGCAGGGGCCAAATGTCCAGACCCCCCAAGTCCAGGGAGGGCACTAGGGATTGGGTTTGGGAAAGATAACTGGGGGAAGGCCAGAGCCCCTAGCAGCAGAACCAGGTCTTGTGGGGAGGGGGTCAGATTTTGGGAAGGGCAGGGTGGGCAGGGAAGGGGAATACAGATTTCTTTGGGGGTCCCAGACCCCATGCCAGCCATTGTAGGAGTTCCACAGAGCTCTGGGCACCTCTTTGCAAAGCCATGTTTGCACGGTGGGGGTGAGGGTGGGGGGAGGGCGTGGAAACTGGGATTCTGTGTCTTTGTGTCATAACTTTGATGGGGGTGGTGAGGGAGACAGCCTGAACCCTTCGCTCCAGTTCCCCTTCCCCAGGTTCCAGGATTCCCTTTTTCTCCACCTACTTCCCCTACATCTCTCCCACCCATATTTGTCTCTCTGTCCACCCAATCCTTAGGGGGGCCTTCCCCATCTCTCCTCCAGGCCCCCAAGGGATGGGGAAGGGAGAAGGGGGGTGGGATGCATTGGTCTCTATGGTTTTATATATAATATATTAAAAAATCAAAAATCTGTATGAAAATATCAGATTGTGCCCCCCTCCCCCTATTCCTGGCTTTTGCCCCTTTTCTTGTTTTAAAAAAACACATTTTGTACGGGGCGGGGTGGGAAATGGGGAGGGGGTTTGGCAATCCCACTAACCACCATTAAACTGAGGAGAGAACAAGTGTTTGGGATGGCTGTGTGTCTTACTCTGCTCAGAGCTAGAGCACGTTGGGAAAGGAACTGAATTAAGGGAGGGGGAGAGAGTGGAATGAGGTGGTTGCTGGTGGACAGTGGGGGTCAGGAGAGGGTTCTTATCTCTCCAAGGGCACCTCCATTCACTGAGGAGGGTGGGGTTTGCCTGGTCACCCATTAGCCAAATAGTCTCATCTTTGCAGCAGCCACTGAACTACCCCATTCCTAGCCAGTGACCTGGACCCTTCTCCCGTGCTGAAACCCAATCTCCAGGAAAGATTCAACTATTCACATTTTGCCCTGTCCAAACCTTTACTGAGCTCCTAGTCACCTCCTTAATCCAGCATTTCACACAGCCCCCATTCATTCATCTAAATTTTATATGAGTGATTCTAATTTTCAACTTGAAAATATATTGACCTGTTTCTTGGGGCCAGGTGTTGCTCAAAGGTCTGCAGATGCCCTGGTGAACGAAACAGGCAAAATTTAGGTGTCCCAGACAGCTTAGCTCTCTTCTGAAAATTGATCTCGTTCTACACACTGAGGAGCCAAAGTGAGAAGGGGTGACTGGATCTATTCTTACCCTCAGGAAGCTTGCATGAGGAAAACAGACTATTAGCAAGGAAGCAAATTTTTTTTAGATTGCCATAAATATTAAGATAAAATGCAGGGTAAGGGGGTGTGGTATACTATTTTAACTTACGGAAAACTTTAAAGTAGAACAGGGCAATACATTCCATGCACCCTTCACACCAGCTTTGACTATCTGCCTCAAAGCCATTCCTGATTTATCGGCACTCCACTCCTAAATCTGGAGGTGCTATTTTAGGAAGGTCAGGGAAAGTCAGATGGACATCTGTGCCCAGATGTGAGTGGTGAGCACAGGAGCAACTATTCAAAGATAAGAAGGAAAAGCATTTTTTCAGGTAAGGGGAATAGTATGGCAAAGGCCTGAGATTGTAGAGATTGGGCGGCCTGAAGGCAGATGGCGCTTGACTGTACTGGATAAATGAGGTGGGTGAGGTCATAGACAGCAGGGCCTCTGAGGCCATAATAAAAAGGTAATAGGACCCCTTTGGAGAGTTTTAAGCTGAAGCTGATGTCACTTTCCAGAAGACCAGGAATGTTTCTACCACTTCCTATTCTCTCAGCATGAAGTCTGAGCTCTTAAGGTCACCTGTAAGAGCCTCTTCAATTGTTCCAGGCTTAAACTACTTTCACTTCCTCAGTCAAATCTAGCACCTTCTTTTTTTTTTTTTTGCCACTAGGTCTTTGCCCTTGCTGTTCCCTCTGCCAAAAAGCCACCTTAGTTGACTTCTATCCATCCTCTGTATAAAGATTACCATCTTTTCGAAAACTTTCCCGGGAGGCAAGCGCCCCCACTGGTTCCCAGAGCTTCCTATGTTCCATTCATCCCAGGTCTGACTACTCTGGGTTGTGGTTCTGATTATGTGTCGTTCTCGGAGTGAAGCCCCACAAGGATAGGGGCCGGGTATGTCTTGTTCACTGCGAAAACCCTAACTCCTGCTAGCACAGAACCTGACACGCTAGAGAGCAATAAATATTTATCCTCATCAGGGGGGAGAGGAAGGGGTAAGGGACTGAGGGGTGTGGGTCTTGGCCTTAGTGCCTCTACTCTGATGCAAGACTAAAAACAAGGCCACATTCGCGCCAGTCCGCAGTCCGTGTGCGCAAGCGCTTTCCTCAGGCTCGTGAGCCCCCCGCCCCGCATATGCTAATCACTGCGCTTCGGAGTAAGGTCTCTCCGGGAAATATGCAAATCACCCCTTTCAGCGCCCGAAACCTCCCATTGTCCCGCACCAAGATTATGCAAATGAACAGGCAACCGGTCCAGGATCCGGGCCGAGCTGGTGCACCCCCCCACCCCCACCCCCGGCCCCCAGGCATCCCATTTTCTATAAAGGCGCGTTCGTGCTCCGCTCACGCACGCGCAAGCCCCCAGTTTCTTGTTCCGTCAGGCCGTGGACTGTACCAAGTAAACCCGGACGGCAAGGGGCAAAGCCCGGAGCCCCTTGCGCGGGCCTCGTCTAAGGCCTGACTCAGAGAGCCCCTCTTCCCACTGTGCGACAGGAATGGTCCATAACGCCGCGCAAGCGCCCTAGGCTCTTTACGCCCCTCGCACTCCCTCCTACCCCATTTGCAGCGCAGGCGCAGAGCCCAGGCGTGCAGCCGCCGCCGCCGAGCCGGAGCGGGGGCCACCAGCACCGGTGAGTGTCCGGGGCCAGAGTGCGCGGGGCATGCCGGGAAGCGGGCGCTACGGCACCATTGCATGATGGGAGTGATGGCTCCCGGAAAGCCGGCAGCAGTGTCGGGCCGTGGTGGCCTGAGGGCGAGACCCAGTCTTCCCTTTCTCCCCCCACGCGGCTCCATGTTGCCCCGGGGCATCCTGGGAAAAGGGACGCCCCGCCCTAAAGCATTGTGGGAAGCAGCTAGTCGTTACAGGCCTGGTGCATTCTGGGAAGGATTGACCTAGGTCCGTGTGGGCAGCTGGTCCCTTTCGTCACACGCCTTACACTGAGCATCCTGGAAGCTTGGAGTACATTGACACAGCACCTTGGAAAGTGGTCATTATAGGTCTGAGTCATCTTTGGGAAGAATTTCCCCAGGGCTTGGTCCTTACTATTTCCTGTAAGGTTTTGCTCTTGCCTCCTTCCCCCCCACCCCCCCAGCTTTGCGGGGATGGGTACCTATTGTGTCCGAACAGGGCATCTTGGGGATTGGTTACTGTAGGCTTTGGCCATGGTGGGGTCTTGAGTACTGTGTTCGCCTTACGGTAGTGAGGGAGCCCCACTTATGTCCCTCTGAGATCATGGGCGCCAGTTTGGCCGCCATAGTCATTGTAGGAATGGGACTTGTGCACCAAGGCACGCCTCCACCTATCATGTGGGATACTCTGTAAGTGACCTGTGTAGTGCACGGGGAAAGAGAAGGCTAAACTGGTGAGCGATGTCTCCTGGTAACCTCATAGGAAGTCCTGATTGTCCCTGTTGTAAGCCATTTAAAATATAGAACGTCCAGGGTCTCCCTGGAGGCACAGCGGTTGGGCGCTGCGCTGTGGAGCTGTCGGCGGCAGCGATGCGAGTTCGACACCCATGCGAGTTCGAAGCCCAGCCAGGGAGATTCCCACATGGCGCTGCAGACCTCTCCTGCTTCATCAGCTGCCCACCTCAGCAGTGTATTTCCGTCCATCTGCCTGTTCTGCTTCCCACGGTCTCTGGTGAACCCTCTCGCCAACCCGCGCCTATGGCCTGTACCCCAGCTTGTATGCATAAATAAAGCTTAAAAAAAATAAAATATAGAACGTCCAGTAAAGGTAGTATTTCAGATAAACAAAATGTTTTAAAAATACACATTCCGAGTGTTGCATAGGACATCCCTTAACTGGGCATGTTTTTATTTACTAATTCTGGTTACTGTATTCTGGCATAAAGTAGAATTCCCAAATTAAATACAGGCAATAGGGTATTATAAGTACTCTCACCTGCCAATTATGAGACCTCTCTTCCTTAAAGTTCAGATCCAGGTGTCTTTAGAAAGCTTCCCATGCCAATGATGCCCAACCTTCAGTGCCTTAGCCCGGCCCAAGCTTCCATCCTAATCTTTATCTTCTTAGTCTTCACCATCCCAGCATTAAACTTGATGTCTGGGCTTTGAAGGGACTGTGTTCTCTCCACCATTGTCTCTATCCCTAGGGCTCCACACTGGTTTTGGCATGTAAGAGGGGCAGCTAAAGCTGCCAGCTCCTTCACTAATTTGCTCTGTCTGGCTTTGCGGTCAGGGAGTGAAGTGGGAAAACAAAAGTTGTCTTGTACACATGCAGGGAGGTAAAGAGCAAAAGAAGTCACAGAAAACTTCTTGGGAGAGACAGAGGCCGGTGCTATTTAAGCTAGGAAGTATGGAGGTACTTGTGTTTGAGGTGGGTTTTGGGGGGTGAATAGAAGTTCACCAGGCAAACAAGGGAAAAAGAACATATTTTAGACAAAAACAAAAGTTTGTGCCAAGGCCCGTGGATGTGGAAAGGTCTGGCATGCTCAGGGGGGAGTGAGAAGCCTGGAATGGCCCGAGTTTATAGAGGGCTGGAGGTGAGAGTAGTTAACACTAGTTACTAGAGTACCTGCCACATACCAGCAATTTATATGAACAAGAGCCTACCTTTTCAGCTGAGAGATTGTTTTATGAGAAGTAGGATAAGTCCTAGTTCACGTACCTGCAACCTTGGGTGACTTGTTAGTCCTCTGCACCTCAGTTCACTCTGTGCAAAGGAGATAATTGTCTCAACATGGTTTTGGGGGGTACTAGAGTTAAGTCCTGGAATTCCCTTTCTGTAGGGAGAAGGAAACACACTAGAGAAGTTAGGACATTTGCTTGAAACTACACAGCTAGAATGTGGCAGGTAAAGGTTTCTACCCTAGACACCATCTTGCCAAGGTGTAACCTGATACAGAACTAGGCCTGGCATTCAGTTGTTTAAATATTGAAATACTTCCAGACTGGCTGGTGTATCATGGTTACCCTAAGTAATCCCTAATCGCGGCTGCCACTTTGTTTCTCCCCAGTCTCAGATTTCCCCATAGTTCAGCAACTGAAGGGTTAATGCCTGGCAGACGACCATGTTCTGCTCCGAGTTCTGACTGGTGCCCATGCTATTCCTGCTGTTAAAATATTTAGAATGTTGCCTCTCAACACCCCATTAAACCACAGATAGCTTTGTTGCCCAGAAGGGGAAATGAAGGCCTATAGTAGGGCAGGGCAGGGCAGGGCCTGCCACCAAGGCCCTAAGGCAGGCAGGGACGAGCTGGGGCCATCTTTACTTCTCCACCCCCACTGAGCACACAGCTGGGCCTGGGGACACAGATGCTATGTAAAAATTTATTGAGTCACCAAAGGCCTTTCCTTTTTCCTGTCCAGCATCTCTTTCTACCTGCTGACGTTTTGCGTTAGAAACTTGTGACCGTGGAGAGCTGGCAGGGGAGGGACACTGCCCAGCTGTCGCTCTGCTCCTGTCTCCTGTCCCCTCCCCTGGCCATGACAGAGACCCGTGAGCCAGCTGAGACTGGGGGCTACGCCAGCTTGGAAGAGGACGATGAGGATCTTTCTCCAGGTGAGAGGGCTTTAGAGGTGGTGGCGTTGGCTTGCTTACCGTCTTGGCTTGGAGTGGGGGCTCTGCCAAGAGATTTTGGGGGAGAGTGGCTCCTTGTCTTGCTAGAGGTGCTGTTCTGACTGGGACTCTGTGCCCTGCTGGGGGATCTCTTCCTGCTGAGACTTCTGGGCATTGTAGTTTGACTGGAATGGGTTTCCTTGCTGGAGGATCTATATTGGCCGTAATCTTTATCCTTTCTGAGGGTTCTAGATCGGCTAGGCTCGTCTTCCTTTCTGGGGATTCTAAGTAGATTCTGTCTCTTGCTGGAAGTTTTAGATTGATCGTGATACCTCCCCCTTGTGGGGATTCTAGATTGACTGTGATCTCTTTCATTGCTGGAGGTTCCAGATTGGCTACTATTGCTGCCATTGCTGGGACTGCTAGATTGTCTGAGATGCCTCTCCTTGCTGGGACTTCTAGATTGTCTGAGACTCCTCCCCTTGGTGGGGCTTCTAGATCGCCTTTGAGTCTTCTCCTTTTTGGGGCTTCTAGATTGTCTGAGATACCTCTCGTTGCTGGGGCTTCTGGATTGCCTGTGAGTCCTCTCCTTGCTGGGACTTCTAGATTGTCTGAGACTCCTCCCCTTGCTGGGGCTTCTAGATCGCCTTTGAGTCTTCTCCTTTTTGGGGCTTCTAGATTGTCT
>PVIJ01021508.1:0-18324 GCA_004024925.1 Scalopus aquaticus | reverse complement strand
TCTTTTTTTTTTTTTTAAAGATTTATTTATTTATACATACAAGCTGGGGTACAGGCCAGAGGTGTAGGGCGGCGAGAGGGTTCACCAGAGACAGAGTGGGGACCAGAACAGGCAGATCAGAAACACACTGCTGAGGGGAGCAGCGGGCGAGGCAGGAGAGGTCTGCCGCACCATGTGGGATTCTCCCTGCCTGGGCATCGAACTCGCGTCGCTGCTGCCGACAGCGCCACAGCGCAGCGCTCAACCGCTGCGCCACCAGGGAGGCCCGGCAATTATTTTTTAACCATTTTACCTTCAATTAGCGTCTGCTCCCCCATTGCATATACCTTCCAGGAGGGCTTTCTTCACTGGTTCTCTTTTTACGCTTCCTAGTTAATCTTTCACAGCAGCCCATATAGAATGTCCCTCAGAGGTTGAACAGCTTCTGTGGAATAATCAGGAAAGTGTTCATTTGATTTTACTACTTAGGATTTTATTTGTTGATCAGTTAAGCGCACTGAAATACGTGCAGTAGTTTTCATTAATGTTTCAACGAATCTGGCATTCTGAGGTGATGAGACTGTGACTTACGGAGCAGGATGCCTGGAAAAGGGTTTGTTGCTCGCTGTTAAACGTTTGGCGACTGAATTAGCTAAATAGATGAAAGCTTAGAAGTTGTTTAACCCTAGAATTTCCTTTACCTCACACACTTTTGGATTATAAGGTGTTATTTATTTTGCCTTGGAGAATGGTTAGCAGCCTAGAAAATGTGGGGAGCGCTGATCATTTTGCACCTCCCCCATCTTCCCTTTGGGGCAGGACTAAACAGTCTTGGGATGGGGATCTGGACTGTTTCTTCAGTGAAGGGTAATTGGAGTTGATCACAGCATAAAGGTGGGGTCTTATGGCCACGTGTGTCTGTGATGCGGCGTCAGCGTCCGTTGGTGTCTTGTTCTTGTGAGTGACTGGTCTAAATGGATGCTGAAAGAAACCTTTTTGTTTCTGATCTCTTTAGCAGGGGGCGCAATCTCAGAACTGTTATGAAGACCCTCGAAGTCTCTTCATTCTTCACTACGTTGCCATCATGTGGCCTCTGGACACTGTGGTCAGTCATTTGAGATTGACTTTAATTTAAAACAAAGGCCTCTGCCTCCCGCCCAGGAGGTGGGAGGAGTGAATTTTATGTTTGAATGAAGAAGCAAATTATGGAAGAAGAGTATACGACCCTTCCCTTTCAAGCATAAGTCCAAATAGGCTCTCAGGAATGAGGATTTGTGAAGACATCAAGTGGGAGTTTTGACTCATTTAAACTTTAATGCTTAGTTATATTGCTGGAGAAAAGACCCCTTTTTTCTCATCAGCCTTGATTGTCCCCAGCACCATTTCAGCCTGTCACTCGCCGTCTCCCATTTGCCCCCCCATCTTCAGTGCATGTCCTTGAGTGACTGGTTCTTACCTGAAATCTTGCTCCCTGTATCCTAGGAAAACTTCTCTTGCGTATTCTTCCAACTTACCCTCTGACCAGATACCTTCTGTATTTTCATATTGTGTACCAAGGGGGGGCAGAAAAGAAAGTGCTTGAAAGATTTCAAATTTTCAGAAAGGAGAAAAAGATACGAGAGGCCCCCCTTTTCCCGATATACTGTATTTTGCTCAAGAAGCTGGACTGCGCGAGGTTCAGGGCTTGTCTGTGTTTCCTTTCATCACACACTCCCCTAGTGTCGGTTCTTCTCGTTAATCATGGTTTTTGAAGATAGCTAGTTTCCTATGTCTCCAGCAAAGAATCATCAGCAGTTTCTATTGTTTCACCTGTGCTGACTTCCAGAGATGGAAACAAACCAAGGTGTCTCTCAACAAGCTTCTTTTTTTATTGGGATGGGGGAAATCTATGCAAGGACTGAAGTCAAACTGTCTAAAATCAAAGCAGCAACAACACAGTTCAAATCAAAGATCAAGGAAAAAAATTGTATCATTGCTTGTGGATCACATGAGTCTTCACATCGTCCCTTCTCGTTCCTGTGCTTTTTCCTTAGTCCGTGTTTCCAGTCACTTCCTTTCTGTGAAAGGTTGCTTAGCTTTTAAAAAAAAATTATTTTTACTTTTTGCTTTTACTGTTCTTTATACAAAAAGTAGCAAATTGGGTGGATATGTACATTAGGTGTTGGAAATTCTCTAAAAATCCAAAATGAGGAAACCAGGCAGGATGCGCGTACAGACCTCCCTGGGCGAGGCAGGGTAACCAGAGGTGCATGCAGGCTGCCACTCTTCCAGGGGCGCTTCAAGACTGAGCTTCTGGTGAAGCCGCCTCAGCTGGGGCTGTGCCCCGCAGAGCCAGCCACGTAGGCTACCCTGTAGATTTTAGGGTGGAAATCTAAGGTTATCTCAGTCAGACCCTTTCTCCCATTCCATCTTTGAGAACCAAAATACTCAGTAGTTGAAGAGCTCTTGCTGAGTCAGTTGCGAAAGGTCTGTTAGTCTAGATGACACTGCTTTTTCCTTAAATGTTCATTTTGTGAATTTCATTTCCTACTTCACATCAGACCAATGGTTGAGATTGGTAGGTGGCCCACGAGCCGTGTTTTTGTTTGGAAGACGTAACTTTCATTCCACTTCTCTCTGTACTGTACACTGCGGCGGCGTGCAGACTGGGTCACAGTTTATGCCTTATTTCTGTGTGCGAAGTAGCGTGACATCCGCTGGGCGTTCGCGTGTTGAGTCTGTGCCCACCTCCTACACTGGCGACTGAGAACATAACCCTAGCCCTGTCAGATGGCATTCAGCAGTAGCTCTTGAGAATTATTTATGCTTTGGGAATTCTTTTCAGCTCTTAAAACCTGTCCATTTCAGTTTGAATTTCTCAGTTTGTACGATATGCATATTCTCTTCTCCCTTTTGTCAGCGCCCTTGCACCACCACCATTTTGTTTTTTAATGTTCTGTAGTTTTGTACAAGATAAGACTTAGCCTTGGGTACTTCTTGCTGAAGCTTTAATGCTTTGTAAATAAAATCGGATGTTTATTAAAAAACAAGTGTAGGTCTTTGTCTTTGGACGCCGATGACCCCTGAAACTCACCAGCCACTTGCTTTGTATAGAAAGTGCCTCTCCCTGTGTTGACGTTACAGAGTTGGGGGTGGGGCAGGCTGGTACTTCATGGTTCTGCATCTAGACAACACTGTGAATAAAAGATTAAAACAAGAAGTTGGTGTTAAAGATCATCTAGAAATCGAAGTGTGAGGAGCGATTCTGCAGCGGTCGCGGCGTGCGGAGCTCTGGGAAGTTAGGAAAGCACTGGTGAGGAGGCGCCGGCCTGCCTGCCGGGGAGTGTCCTGAATGTGTCAGTACAGTTGAATTCCTCTGTTAGCTTTTTTATTTTTATTCATTTATTTTTAAAATATTTATGCATTCAAGAACTGGGGTGTAGGTTAGAGGTGCGGGTGGTGAGAGGATTCACCAGAGACAGAGTGGGGAGCAGAACAGGTGGATCTACTGAAATACACTGCTGAGGGGAGCAGCGGGTGAAGCAGGAGAGGTCTGCGCCCTGTGGGTCAACTCCCTGGCTGGGGATCGAACTCGTGCTGCAGTGGCTCTGGATAGCTTCATAGTGCTGACACCTAAACCCTGCGCCACCACGGAGGCCCTGTTAGCTTTTTTAAAGCTAGAATAAATAGCTTTAAAGTCCACTGAATACTTATTGCCTACCAAAGAACGTTTCATAAAGTCTCCGTTTTTTGTTCTAATCATTGTCGCTCTAACTTGAGTGTCTAATTATTTTTTTTAAATATTCATACAAAAACTGGGTGCAGGCCAGAGGTGTGGGGTGGTAAGAGGATTCACCAGAGACAGAGTAGGGGGCAGAATAGGATCGACTGAAGTACACTGCTGAGGGGAACAGCAGGCAAGGCAGGAGAGGTCTGCTGTGCCATGTGGGAATCTCCCTTGCTGGGGATTGAACTCATGCTGCAGTGGCTGAGGATAGCTTCATAGTGCTTATACTTAACCCGTTGCACCACCAGGGAGGCCTGGTGTCTATTAATCCTGTCATGTGACTTTTAAGAATCTGCCTTCGACTTCACAACTGTCTCATAGCAACCTTCACCCAAGTGCACAGCGAGCACCGTTCTCTCAGGTAAGGGGAGATGGCTGAGAAGTGGGGAGGATTTCTGTCCCCCAGAAATGACCTTTGGTACCCTTGGGAAGGAAGGTGCCTAGAAGGGGAGAGGAGCTACATGTGTCATTTTCATCCCGACTTGATAAATACTTGGATTCTATGGGAGCTCTCGACCCTGTGTTCATGAATTTTAATTACTATTTAAAATTCCTTATATATGAATAGTGTTTCATACTTTTCAAAGTGTTTTCCTGTGTAGTTTATCATTTGATGCTCAAAATGTCCTCCTGAAGTAGGCAAGCAGATCTTAGTCTACAAAGGAGCAAATAGAAATTCAGGGAAGGAGCAGTCACTTGCTTCCCAGGCTGGAGTTGTTAATCCTTTTCATAGAAGATTTTGGAGTTTTTAAAGTTAATAACCTAATTCAAATTAATCCTCTCTCTTTTTTTTTTAGTAGTTTAGGGTCAAGTTTAACTGGAGTTTTCTAATTCTTGAATGTAATCCCACAATTTGTAGGGGAGGGGAAAGAGTGAGAGAGAGCGTAGCTTCTGTATACATCTGAGGTAATTTGGAAATTCATTCAGAAGTCTTTTCATTGAAAGGAAGTGAGCAGAATGAAGGCAGATAAGCTAATTAACAAGTGGATGTCGTGAAGAGCAATATGGGGACTGCCTTGTGCCTCTCCTGTTGAAAAGAACCGGACTTCCGCTTAGCAAGTGGCACTGTCCACACTGCGTGTGTCCTGTCTTCTGACTTTGAAGAATATCTCAGGTGAAGGAATTGTGACATCGGAGGATTCGCCTGGAACACCTTGAGGCGCTGGCTGAGGTGGCCAGACATGATGTCTTTGGCTGTCAGTGCCATCCTTGGGAGCCTGGTGTGGGCCTCCTGTTTGTCTTTGGGAGTGGCTTCAACTCAAACGCTCGCCATCCCTCAGGCAATGCGAGAAGCTGTGGGGAAAGTTGTTGTCTACACCACCGCCTGCAGCGTCACCTGTGGCCTGGGCTATAAGAAGGAGACTACCTGTGAGGTGGGGCCTGATGGAGTGAAGAGGAAGTGCAAGACTCAGAGCCTGGAGTGTCTGACCAGCTGGGCCTGTGGAATGCTCCATTTCACCACTCTCAGAGGGAAGAGATTTGAGCTGAGTTGTCTGAGTGCGGACATCGTGAGGATCGGCCGAAAAGCTTTCTGGTTCACCTGGAAACTTGCTCGGGGCGTCATCTCAACTGATGATGAGATCTTCAAACCCTTCCTAGTCCATTCCTACTTACTGAGGTTTAAATCTATCAAGGAGTATGACTCTGGGACCTACCGGTGTGACGTGCATCTGTTGAGAAATTTCAGACTTGTCAAGAGGCTCTACTTTGGGCTGAGAGTCCTTCCGCCCGACTTGGTGAACCTGAATTTCAGCCAGTCACTTACTAAGGAACAGAAGTTAATAGATGAGGGCTTGGAAGTGAATCTGGACAACAATTCCAGGCCCTTCCTCCCATCGTGGAAAGAGAAGGTGGCAGTATCCTTGGGAACAGGAATCGCCATTGGCGTGATGAGTGCGCTGGTGAGCATCGCTCTCTTCAGCAGGCGAGGTCCCAAGGAGGGCCGGCCGCCCGGGAAGCCGCGCTAGCTCCTCCGCAGAGGATGCTGGCTGCCTGGCCGAACTGGGCAAGAGGAAGGACTTCCACTGCCAAGGAGTGGGGGAAGTGGAGAGGACCACCTGGTGGGCCTCATCCTAATTGTCCCTGCCCACTAGCTGCCCAGGAAGCCTGGCGAGACATCTGTCCCGTCTCCGGGAAGAGCGGTCCTCCAAGCTTGTGTCCATTTACAGCTGTCTCCCCACCTCCATTTCCCTTCTGAGCAGCATAGTCATGCAGCAGGAGATCTAGTAAGCTTTTCTAGTGAAAAACTTTTTTTATCAATAAAAATAACTCACAATAGCTGTGTAGAGACCTATGCTTTACTGTTCTTTAAAACTTCTTGTGTTTGCTTCAGTTGTCCCATAATCCATCTGATTTTTATTTTCTTCAAATTTCTTGGGCTAGGGGCCTCCCTGGTGGCCCAGGGGTTAAGTCTCTGTGCTATCACTGCTATGGCCTGAGTTTGATCCCCAGCCAGGGAGCTGACCCACATGTCACAGCAGACCTCTCCTGTCTCACCCACCGTTCCTCTCAGCAGTGTATTTCAGTCAATCTTCCTGTTCTGCTCCCCACGCTGTCTCTGGTGAATCCTCTTGCCCCCCACATCTCTGGCCTACACCTCAGTTCTACACAAAAATAAATCTTTTTTTAAGAAAAAAAATCACTTGGGCCTCCCTGGTGGCGCAAGGGGTTAAGTCTCAGCACTAGGAAGCTAACCCCAGCCACTGCAGCATGAATTCGATCCATGGCCAGGGAGCTTCCCGCATGGCGCAACAGACCTCTCCTGCCTCACCCACTGTACCCCTCAGCAGTGTACTTCAGTAGATCTGCCTGTTCTGCTCTCAACTCTGGCTCTGGTGAATCCTCGCACCTACCCTCCACCTCCTCTGGCCTATACCCCAGTTCTATGCCCCCCCACCAAAAAATTTCTTAGGCTGGACGTTGAACTTTTTTTGTAGGGCTACAGAGCCTAGGTGGTTAGTAATGGCGTCAGACTCAGGTGTGTAATAGGCACTAAAAGTTCACGAAGTACACCCCACCCCCCAACACACACCCTGTCCACACTCGCCAGGTAAACCCTCTGTGTTTAGAGTGAAATTGAATTCCTGTCCAAACACCGCACTCTGCCTGGTAGTTTCCCCTGGACAGTTCTTGGCTTGCTTCCTGCCTCTAGTTTTTTTCAGCTCTTTCAGTGCCCTGAAATTTGTGTTCTGGAAAGGTCAAGTGTATTGGTTTCTGGCAGCAGCCAGGGCTTCCCTAAGGAGATGACTAATGCCTGCCTTCCTCCTAGGAGATCCAGTCGTAAGCCCCCCAGTGGCCATTCAGACTGTGTCTGAGATAATTGGCTGGAAGAACCATCAGCAAAGGACTCTTGGCCTACCAGCTGGGCTAATTCACTTGAGAGTCACATTTTGACTCCCTCACTTTTCTCTAGTCACGGAGAAGGTAGCGGAAACCAAAGACTTGGGGGAGTGATTCAGTCAGAATCACCTCAAGGGGCTTTTGAAAGATAAAGATTCCTGAACCCCAATGCTTAGGATGCTAATTCAACTTAAAGACCCAAGGATCTCTATTATTTCCTCTTCCTCCCTTTTTTTTTTAATCCAGTAAAAGATTCAAAGCATACACTGGAAGATTCGATGGCTGTGCATAGACTCCCTGCGTGTGCCAGTGTGAATGCTCGCTACACTTTTCTCTCCTTAAATATATACTGGTTTTACCGAACTACTTGAAAACTTGTCACATTTGATTTTCATATATCTAATTCCTATATACGTTTGCTCCTAAATCACACATGCATCTTCGAAAAAGGACATTTTCCATTCTGTGTGACCACAATATTATGCACCTAAGATTAACAATTCCCTAATCTTACATAGAGTACTATTTCATTTTCCCCAATTTCCAAACTCGTAGAGCTTTAAGATTTAATTTTTAAAAAAGATTTATTTATGCTTACAAGACCTGGGGTGTAGGCCAGAGGTGTGGGGGAGTGAAAGGATTCACCAGAGACAGAGTGGGGAGCAGAACAGGCGGATTGACTGTAGTACTCTATTGAGGGGAGCAGCGGGAGACAGGAGAGGTCTGCTGCGCCATGTGGGAAGCTCCCTGGCTAGGCATTACAGTGCTGCAGGGGCTACGGACAGCTTCATAGTGCTGCAGCTTAACCCCGTGTGCTATCAGGGAGGCCCTAGATTTAATTTTTGATCTGGGATCACGTTTGGTTATTTATTGAGCCTTGTTTTACAACAGCTACCTTGCGTTTTTGGAGCTTTTGATGACACATTATATTGAAGAGTCTGACTAGGCCAGTTGTCTTGGATAGTGTGCCGTGATTGCATTTGTCATTTCCTCATGAATAGGTTCCTGAGGAATGGATCGAAAACGTTTTGACAAAAGCCCCGCATGAATGATCATCTGCCTTTATCGCCCCTTTTACGTGCTGTCGACAGTCATTTCCTGGAAGTGCTGACCGCCAGCTCTCGCTGAAGCTAGGTTTATTTTTTCCCTTTGTAATAACCTGTGGGGTGATACTTTGCAATCATCTGGTCATCTAAAAACCACAATTACTGAGGCAACCATTCATGATTGTTGTCTTATTATTGTATAATAAGATTTGCAAGATGGTGATTCTTTAAATTCATCATTTCTATATTAGCTTGCATTTTTCTGTATAGAAGAGCTTACCCCTTTTCTTTTGAGGTCTTGAATTTCTGTTTGGTGAATTACATATAGTCTATTACTGTTATTTTTTGGGTGTTCAAACTCCCCAATTTTTGGCCAGTAGGCGTTCCTTAAAGCCAGCTGTGGTCCCATTGGCTTTGGATATGTCCTTGCTTTCCAGTAGGCAAGAACTCTCAGATTTGGGCTTTTGTAGTCCCAAATCTGCCCTTGCTGTGTGTCCAAGGAACTCTGGTTGCTTCTAGTGTAGGGAGTAGTGATTAGAAACCAAGGTCTGGGTGCCAGAGGTGCTCATTGCTGCTGGGGAGTCATGGCTCCCCAGGACCTTGGGGGGTCCCAGACACACTTGTCAGGAGCTGAAAGCATCTTTGTTTATCTGAAGGTTTATAGGTGATTCTGGTCTTTAGCTAAGTTGACCTAGACCAAGGCAAAGGGAGTTCCTATTACTATCGCTCTTATTTTGAAAAGATCTTAAATTTTCCCTGCACCATTCCTTCCGTTCTACCTTCCTGGAGAGAGTGGGTTTCAGAAGACCTGGGTCTGGCTCTGCTGTCTTTAATGAAGCAAACTAGCTGATGCCCGAAGCCTTCGTCTTTGAAACAGGTGATGGTGCAGAACAAATGAGACCATGGTCCTGTTTGCAAACTCAAGGACCGGACTCAGGGAATGTGAATAATGCAGCGTGTCCATTCAGTGCCAGACAATTGGCGGAAGCCGTCAGCAGTGTGCTGGTTCTTTCAAAGACCATAAATCATGGACATGTTACATGTAGTGAATTCAACATCATACTGCGGAGGAGGGAAAGTTGAGGGGCACTGTTTTCCATTTTAAAGATGGAGAGACTGAGACCCAAGAAGAGCTAAACAGCTTGTCCAGAGAACAAAAGACCCTTCGGTGTGTTAGCAATTAAGTCGATTGAATTCTGTGCATAGAGCTGGCCTCTGTGCATGTAGCTGGACAACATTTGGGTTCCAGAGTGGCCAGTCCCTTGGCAAAGTGCCCAGCCCGAGCCTATTGTGCCACCACCGTGTGTGCTGTCCCCTTCGGGGACTCGCCATCAGGCTTCCGCTGTCGGCCTGGGGGCAGCGCTGAGCACTGGGTCGCCATGGCCTCCCTGTGTGGTCTCTCTTCCCTGGCGGGGCTGTGGGCGGTCAGCGAGGAGCCCTACTGTGTGAGCGTCTGCGCACATCTCACATGTAGTGGAAGTTTGGTGAATGTTGAACGCACCAGAATGTTGTGGCTGGAAAATTTGAGGAGGATTTGAATGCCTCTGTGTGCAGAGTAGAGGCGTGTTCTCACCATGGAGGTCACTCTGTCTCGGGGGAGATGTCCTTGGGGACCTTGAAGCCACTCCCTCGCACCAGCACTGTGACCGCCCTTGTTTCGGGGAGGCCACCCGCTCCGGCAGTGCCTGCTTGCGCACTGCTCAGGCTGCTCATGGTCTCGGCCAATCTCCACCCCAGAACTGAAGGAAGCACCCCGCAGGGTCGACTCCCAGCTGCGTGAGGGTGAAAGGACTGAATAAGGCCTGAAGTTAGAGGATGGGGCCAGGAGGGGCGCCACAGCCCGGGGATAGAAACTCCCATACTGGGGCCAGGCACTGCAGCATGAGTTCGATTCCCAGCCAGGGAGATGCCCACATGGTGCAGCAGAACTCCTGCCTCGCCCGCTGTTCCCCTCAGCAGTGTATCTCAGTAGATCCACCTGTTCTGCTCCCCACTCTGTCTCTGGTGAATCCTCTCACCACCACCCCACCTCTGGCCTAGACCCCAGTTCTTGTATGCATAAATAAATACAATAAATATTAAAAAAAAACACAACAACTCCCACACTGGTGCTGGCTGCTTTAGCAAGTCGAGAAACCATCTTTATTTAAGAACTGCCTGCTACCAGAGTCCATATAACTACCATTACAAGTGAGACAGACAACAGGCCCGCGGGCGTGGTTCCTTTTGACAAAACCAGTCAAGTCAGTGGTCTGATGAGGCCCCGCCCTTGCCCATCCAGAGCTTCTCTAAGTTCTGTGGACTCTGGAGGGGGTGGGTAACTTGGAGAAGTTGGGGGCCACAGCAGGGTGGACCCCTCTAAGGGCACAAGTCTTCCTGGGACTCTGGACAAAGCTCTCAGGTTCATGTTCCCCCCTTTTCAGGACCCCTCTCTGAGCCTGCCTTCCCAAGGCCCAGGGCCGTAAACTCAAGGCCCTCAGCTTTCAGGCACCTCTTCCCAAAATGCCCATTGGATCCTGCACACCACTCCCAGAGCCTCAAGGGCCTCCTTCTCCAGCCCCACAACGAGGCCCAGGGCACAGCCTGCCCCTGTGCCAAAGCCTGCTGTGATGCCAGTGCTGTCCCCACCGCCGCTGCCGTCCGTCCTGAGAGCAGGAGAGTCCTGTAACTGGGGAGCAGGTCTCCTCAGCAGCGTGGGGGACAGACTCGGGCTCCTGGGAGGACCAGCAGGCCTTGCTGGGCACCTTCCCCTGGGGACGGCACTGCACTCCCCGTCCTCAGCTGGTGGAGGTGCTCCCACACTTCCTGTGCAGGGCACCTTTGGATTCCAAGAAGCTCAGCCTTGGAAGGACAGGTCCAGCGCCTCGGCACCTGCCCACGCCTCACCTAGCCTAGACCGCAGGCCCATGACTGTCAGAATTCTTCAGAGTTCCCTAAAAAAGGAAGAAGCCGCTGATTCCTTCTAAGGTCTCCTTGCAGACGGTTGTCTGATGTCGAAAACCCTGGTCTCCCTCTTATTTTATCAAAAGGAAAAGGCCCCTCCCCCAACCATGGCTTCCTGTTCCCTGGCACCGCCTGTATCATTTGATACCCTGAATGAAAGTAAATCACCTGATCTCAGGGGCCCCAGACGCCACCTGGGCGAGGTGCAGGCTGGGACTGTTAGAGCCACAGAGGCCAAGTAGCCGAGGCCAGGGACGAAGGGCTTGCAGCCCGCGTGTGTGGGCTGGAGAGCCGGTCGCCTGGGCTCTGAAGCGGTGTCTGCGGCCGGCTGGCCTAGTCCACAAGGCACTTCCCGGCCACCAAGCTGCAGCCTACTTGCTTCTGGCAGGGGCGTGGCGTGTGAGAGGGAACCCAGGATGTAGTCACGCCCACCGTGGGTGAGCCCACCCTCATCTCCCCCGGCCCATCTGAGCGGAGAAGACGAAGACCAGGGCCCAGGCAGGAAAGGGCTGAGAAGTCATCTGATCTCTGCCCCACAAGCGCCCCTGTCCAAGCCGCCCCAACGAGGTGGTTCCATTTCACAGACCTTCGTGTCCTTGCGTTTCCGACCATCTTAGGAAAACTTGGTCAGTGCTGGGCCTGAAGCCTCAGCTGCAGAAACAGCACTTCACAGTTCTATGTCCCCAACAAGTTCCACCGCCTGGCGCTTGGACGGCTGAGAAACCCAGGGTTTATAACCAGGCGGGTTTGCCTTCCTGCCGTCCTGCCTTCCTCTCCACCTCTAATGGCCTCATCAGACCTAAGACTCCTAGCTGCACCTTTTGCCTTGCGCAAACTGGGGCCGCGGCCTCCAGCTACACCAGGAGGCCCAGGGCCAAATGGGCTTATCCTGCTTGGCCCAGCGTCTCCAGTCCTGCCCCGGCTAGAGGGCAGCTCAAGGCGGCGAGAAGAGAGCTGGATGGCCCTCGGGGCTCTTCGGGTGTTCAACACCCTCTTTTGGACAGAGCTGGGCATGGGCCAAATCACAGCCACCTGCCATGGGGTGAGCATGGATGTGAGACCGAGGTTGGCGCCCCCAGACGTTGCATGGTGGGGTGGACGGGGCCGGTGAGGAGGTTTAGTTGGGCTCCAAAGCAGCAGTCCTGACTAGGGTGGGGGCACAACGGCAGCTTGGAGGAAAGGGGTGTGAACATAGTTAAGAAAATTCTGGTGGGTAAACATCAACGTAAACCTGCCCAGGAAAACAGCAGGACTCAAAAGTCTAAAAAAAGATAGTGAGAAAGAGATCTAACTGTAAACTACAGAAACCAGCTCGGGGCCGCGGGGCTGTGCCCTGCAAGAGGCCTGCACTGCTGCCCCCCATGTGCAGGGCCGCCCGCGAGGCCCTGGGCGGGGCGCTGCCTGGGCCTCCACCGCCGCCTGGAGCTGGGGACGCTCTGTCCTTGCCTTGGCCTCTCGGTGCGAGGATGAAGGAGCAGGAGGGTCAAGCTGGCACCGCCCGCTGAGGCCATGGTGGAAGGAAGGCCCAGGGTTGCCTGACGTCCACCGGGTCTTGGGCTGGGACCCAGCCATGCCCGTCACCCCATGATCACCCACCTGAACCTCAGACTTTTCATACCCCACTGTCCTTTGCCACCTTCTTAGCCAGGCCAGGCCAGGCCATTCAGCACTGCCCCCTCCTCTGGAGAGACAGAGCCTGGGCCTGGAAGACGGGAGGTTCCAAGCTCACCCCAGCCCACTGCTATAGGCTGTGCCCCGAACCCCTTCCCTGTCTCCTCTTCTGGCAAGTGAGGGACTCGGACAGGTCAAGCTCCAGAAGCTCTTCTGGCTCTGCCGTCCTGTGACTGGTGATACAGCCAGAGCACCAGATAGGATGTCCTGTTTATTAAACCCCTTTTGCTTCCAGGAAAATGCAAGAGCATTTCAAGGCGGCTGGGGAGCGGGCTTGCCCAGGGTGTTCCTGGGGTGGGACCCCATTTCCCCTTTGCCCTTCTCAGAAGACCCCCACCCCTGCCGCCACACACACAGAATTGATGCCACCAGGCCTGTGTGAGTCGCTGCCGGCCCTGTGGGGCCTGCAGGCTAAGCTGGAGGAGAGGAGGGCACGAGCCTGGAGGGGCTCTGCAGGATGGTCTTGGCGGGGTGGGGGACCTCCCCAAGACAAGCCCTTTAGTCACCCAGTCACCTGTCGTGGCTCTCACTCTGGGGGCGATGGGTCGGGTTGGCAGTGTTGGTTAAGAGGGCACGTCACCTGCATTCTCATCACCTCAGGCCATACCTGGCACCTAGGAGCAGTTCCTTTCAGCTCTGACCCCAGCAGTCCGGAGCACCATCCCCGAGGCTAAGGGGCTCAGGCTGCCGGCCTCAGATGTCAGGCCCTGGCTCCCAGGTGGCAGGAGGCAGGCATGCTAGGCAGTCGTGAGGACAACGCCAGAGAAAGCAGGAGAAAGCTCAGTCCCAGGCTTTAGCCATCTCCTCAGACTGTGGGGTCCCCGTGCAGCTGGTCACGTTCAGCGCTCCCGCCGGGCCCAGGCGTCAGCTCTCAGGGAGCAGAGTCCACGCGTGGCCCCAAGCGCCATCTCTGCCGCCGTGCAGACACAGGTTCAGAACCCCTTCCTGCCACAGCCTGGTCCTTCCATCCGGCCGCCGTGAGGACCCAGGCCGAGGGGTTACTGTCAGCAGGAAGTTTCCTCCTGGCGTCTCTTGATTTAAAGAAAAACAGCCCTTTCGGGCTCTATCCTGTATGAAATACCCCGCCTTCCACGGAAGGGCACCGTCTGAAGTGGGGATTTGAAACCAGCCATTCTCAGGCACAGTGCTGGGCTCCTTGGCGTCAGGACGGGACTGGCCGGCTGCTGTGTCCATCGGAGGCGGGTGTCGGCTGCGACGGAGAGGGAGGCGCCGAGATCAGAGCTCCAGGTGGCCTATGAGGAGCAGCATGGCCACGGAGTGGGAGAGGATGGTGCCGGGGTGCAGGACTGGGCAGATGGCCGAGTTCTCCACCATCATGCTTGTGCCTGGAACCGGCAGGCAGAAAGGGGCCGAGTCAGCTGCGCCTGGAGCCGCCAGCCAGCCCACCCTCAGGGCAGCGTGCGGCCCTTCCCTCGGAGACCGGGGCAGTTTCGGGACCAGGAAGAATTCTCAGCCCTGCGCCCACAGGGTTTTGTAGGACCTTCGCATCTGCTGGCCCTCAGTCTCCCCATAAAAGGGACACACGCAGCCGCCTAGCCCTCGGGGATGTTTGGGGTGTGGTTACCCGCTCGGGCAGCCCAGGACTGCTTTGCTTCCCCTTCCCCCTGGGGTTCTTGCTGGGTTGGGCGGAAGGGGCATCTGGGCGGCCCCTGACACTCCCTGCCATCAGGAGCACCTCCATTCCTCACGATGTGGACTTCTGCTGGGATCCCGTCCCCCCCAGGCCCTGTGGTCCGAATCTGCACCACGGCGTGGCCGACGTCCTCGGGAGCTGCGATGTCTATCCAGTTCTTGCTGGTGAGATGGAGCGTGGGCGCCGGGTGCAGGTCATTCTGGTACAGCATCTGCGGGCGGGGGGCGGCCAGCTGGCGCTTACTCACCAGGCCCCTTCTCGCCCCGCTGCGGGTACTTCGAGGAGCCCAGGTAGCTCCGAGCCCTGGAGGATTTGACTCCCCACTGCTCGTGTCCCTGCCTGCAGACAGGCTCTGGGCAAGGCCCTCTCTGCTGGGAGGAAGCTTGCAAAAGTGGGCTAGAGGGGGCCTCAGCCTTCACCCCCGTCACTGCCCCATGAACCCTGTTTCCTGCCCCTTTTCTCAGAGCCTTCACGACAAGCCACCCAAAAGGCCAGCCACATATTTCACGCCTCTCACAACCACACCCGCTGCTGACGGGTCACTCGACTCCGTCTTGCTCGAAACCTTGTGTTCGCTGTAAATGCGGACACTGCTCCTCCCCCCACTGTCTGGGCGCCCCCCCCTCACCTTGTAGCCAGTGACTTCAGACTCGTTTCGGAGAGGGACCACAGGGTCCCACTTAATGCTAAGACTGGAGCTCGAGAAGGTCCAGGAGATGTTGCCAGGAGGGCGCCGCGGAGCTGCGGGGGGAGGGAGAGGCTGGGGAGACTCCAGACGCCTCCTCGCCCCCCACGCCCTCGCCTAAGCCAGCCTTCCGCACATGTCTGCCACGGCAGCTACACCAGAACATCGGCCCATGGCTGCCTGGGAACCAGCCCTAGGGTGGGGAGGGTGGGGAGTCCAGCCCCTCGTTTTCATTAGGCTCCGGCCTTGTTTCTGTCCAGCCCAGAGCTTGAGGGCTGGAGCATTTGCCTCACTGCTGGGGAGAAGTGGTCCTGGAGGCGCCCTCTTCCACGCACCCCACCGCGCCCCCAGCGTGACACACTCACGGGGCTTCATGGTGGTGGCGTTGCTGGAGGGGCTGGCAGGTCCGGTGCCCGCCCGATTATAGGCCCGCACGGTCACGTGGTACTTGGTGTTGGGGTGCAGGCCAGTGACGCGCGCACTGGTGTCCATCCCTGCTGTCCTCACCCTGTCCGCGGCTGCTTCCTTGTCCCCGGCTTTCCAGTAGCGGATCTGAAGCAGGGACCCCGAGGGCCAGCGGTCAAGCCCAGGGCCTCAGGGCTCCTGGGGCCCTGGCCCTGGCACCTGCGACTGTTTGTCCCTGTGACTCAGTCCGGGTCTCAGAAGCCCGACTTGAGATGTACCGAGAGCACGGTGAGTCCCCGCTGCCCCCTCTGTGCCTGGGGCTGCATGAGGGGCACGTGAGGGACGGGGGGCCAGTGGGAGGCCAGCTGGAGCCCGGCACCACTTAGTTAGCCCAGAGAATCTGTGGGGACTGCACTACCGGCGATGAATTGTGTACTTGGATTTGCACAGAAGCCCCCCCCCCCAGCTATGGCAGTGAATAAGCGTAATAATAAATGCAAAATCCATTTGAACAGTCATCTTAATACTAAGACCTGCTAAACATCCTTGCAGGTCAAGGGGGAGGTTGGCGTGGTCACCTCCCTGGGGCTTGCCTGACCTGTCGTCTCAGGCCCCGCTGGCCCTGCTGGCCGGCACTCAGCGTCCCCGGCAGGCCCTCCTGATGCCCCTCTTGGGCGATGACCTTTCTTGCTTCTCCTCCTCACCCCGCCTCACTCCCCCACTCTCCATCTACTCTATAGGCACCCGGTGTGCAGCCTGCAGGGTTCCGGCCGGCAGCTGCGGGCCCAGAGCCCCCCGGGGAAGGACGCGCGGCAGGTGCATGGAGGGGCCACGCGGTCCTCTGCAGCCCGGGGTGCCAGGCCAGGCCCCTTCCAGCACCGGCCCCCCACCCCAGGCGCCCACGGCTCGCAGGGCTGGCTGTGGCCGCACGTTTACTTCCAGGCTGTCTACAGGCCTGTGGCAGCGCGACATGGCCGCGCGAAGGCCGCGCCCACAGCGCTGTGTCCTTGTGCTGCCTGCCAAGTCTGGGAATGAGCGACCCTGGGCTGGCAGGTTGTGAGGTGCTGCCCCTGACCCGGAAGCCCAGCACCCCTTGCTCCTCCAGGCGCCGCTCAGTGCTCACCTCATACCCCAGGAGGATACCGTTCGTGTCCTGCTGCACGGGTTCCCAGGTCACGTTCATCTCTGAGGATGAGACCCCCTTGGCCCAGACCTTAGTAGGGGCCACCCTGGGTTCTGGGGACCGACACAGAATGGGTTTGGATTCTCAGGGTCTCTCTGTGCCCTAGAGAGCAGCTGCCAACTGGGACTGCCCTTGCTTAGGGTTTTAGAGAGCCCAGTCCAGGATGCAGGCCATGTGAATGTTCCTGGGGCACCCCAGAACCTCCTCCCCACTCTCTGTCCCCCCAGGCCTGAGGGGGCACAAGGTAGCAAGGGCAAGGAGTGCGGCCGATGGCTCAGAAGCCAGGTGACCCCCACCTCCCTCCATGAGTTGCGTGGGGTGAGCCAGCTCTCGCCCCAGCTCTCGCCCCACCTCCGCCCCAGGACGGCGGCGGGTGGGGCCGGCGAGGCCCAGGGCTGGCCCACCTTCCTCCGCCGAGTACACCAGCGCGATGAGGCTCTCGGGCCCATCCCCACGGCGGTTGTAGCTGCGGATCTTGACCTCAAAGGGCGTGTAGGGCCGGATGCTGTCATTGCTGTAGACGAAGTAGTGGGTGTCGGCGCCAGGCACCCGGGCGCTCTGCCAGCTGGCGCTGCCCTGCCTGCGGAAGGACAGCAGGTAGCCGAAGCCGTCTCCGTTCTGGTACTCCCGTGACATGGGCTGAGGGGCGAGAGCGTCGCATTGGCGAGGGGTCATGGGCACTTCCCTGCCCATCCTCCGCCCACCCGCCTTCACCGGGAGGGGCAGCCGTTTCCAGGGGCAGCAGGCGCGAGGGAGCGGGAGGGGACGTCCTCTGCTCTTGCAGGGGGCTGGACAGCGGCCCATCTGGTGCCCGCTGCACTGGCTGCAGCTCCCACAGCTTACCGTCCAGTTGACAATGAGCTCGCCGGGGGCGCCACCACCTCCGCTGAGTCCCGAGGGGGCCACTGAGGGCGCTGTCAGGGCAAAGGGGCACACACCTGGCTCGCTACTGGGCAGTGAGGAGCGGGAGCCCGAGCCTGAGCTGTAGAGCGTCCTGGGGTGGGGACTCCCCCTCATGTGGGGCCTGGTTTTGTCCTCTGGATGTGAGCTCTGGAGTCAGGCAAATCTGAGATCAAATATTACCTCTGCCGCTTACTAGCTGTGATTCCCTGGGCAAGTCACTTAACCTCTCTGAGTCTCTCACTCCCCTTTTCACAAGGATAATGTTTCTCTCAAAGGGCTGTAAGGAAAATAAAATTAAATAAGACAGTGGCTAGCATAAAAATATGTATAATAGATGCTCCACAAATGACCATTGTCGGTTTAAATTAAACAACAGACACCAGCTACAATTGATTTTAAATTACAGGGAATAAATAATCCAGAGTGCAGTGACTGCAAAAAGCATTTCTTTGGAGATGCAGGGTACTTTATTATTATTTTTATTTTCACGGCAGATTAAATTTCCTAATTGTCTCTAGTAGTTTACAAGGCTGATATAAAAACAAGGATGTGGGCCTCCCCGGTGGTGCAGCGGCTAAGCGCTGCGCTGTGGAGCTGTCGGCAGCGGCGACGCGAGTTCGACGCCCGGCCGGGGAGAATCCCACATGGTGCGGCAGACCTCTCCTGCCTCGCCCGCTGCTCCCCTCAGCAGTGTATTTCTGATCTGCCTGTTCTGCTCCCCACTCTGTCTCTGGTGAACCCTCTCGCCGC
>PVIJ01021507.1:0-18324 GCA_004024925.1 Scalopus aquaticus | reverse complement strand
GCTGTGAGGGTGGTAGTGGCCAGGAGAGATGCAGCTTTGACTGAGGGTGCAGGTGGGTGGGGGGGCTCCTGAATGGTGAGAAGGGGCTGGTGTCGGGCCCTTCAGAAGAAGCTGGGGGGCACCGGCTGTGGGGTGGAGGGGTGCTCATCACAGCAGACAGTCCCAGGCTCGAGTTTCTGACCTCAAAGACTGACGACCTTAGAGCCAGTCGTGCAGATATATATATTTTTTACTTATTTATTTCTGCATAGAACTGGGGTGCAGGCCAGAGGTGCGAGGTAGGCAGAGTGTGTGTGAGAAGATTCACCAGGGAGAGTGGGGAGCACAACAGGTGGATCCACTGAAACCCACTGCTGAGGGGGCAGTGGGGAGACACGAGAGGTCTGCTGCGCCCTGTGGGAAGCTCCCAGGCCGGGGATTAGACTCAGCCTGTACTGGTGATAGACACTGACACCTAACCCCTGGGCCCCCAGGGAGGACCCCATGCAAATAATTAAAAGGAAACTGAACCAAGAATATAAACAGAGAGAATTGGGATTCTTTCTTCCCAAGGAGGGAGACGGAAAGCTTCCCTTTCAGAAAGGGAGAATTCGTAATATAGAGACCATTAAGTTGGGGGGCGAGGTGGGCAGCACCTCCTGGGGTGCCCTGGGGATACCAGTGCTGACTCCTGGGATGTCCATGATGGAGGGGGGTCCCAGAGAGCCCCGGAGAGGGCAGGGACCATGCCCCAGGTCTCAGGACATCGGGACAGGATCCCAGCTTGCTTTGCTCCGCTCAGAACCTAGAGAAAAGTTGCCGGCACTGAATAAATGAGACTGTCCCCTGCTTTGTTCCCTGGGCCCTGACATCACGGGGGCAGTTGCTCTCAGCCCCTCGCTAACGTGAGAGGCACCCGGAGGATGTGCTAAGCCCCCCCGTGGGAAGTCTTCCGTCAGCGCCCAGCTCTCCCACTGTCCCGGGCCTCGCCTTGGGCAGGCCCCTCGCCACTCCTTCCAAGCCCATCCCGCTGAAGTGACAGCAGTGACCGCTGGGGTCAGACGTGTGCTGGGCTGAGCCGCAGCACCCTCCAAGGGCCACTGGTGGCGGCGCCAGCACCGGGGGGCAGGCAGGAGCGGCCGGAGCAGAGGGAGCTGGGCCATGAGGGGGTGGCCAGCTCAGCAGGGCCCTGCCCCTCCTCTGAGTGCCAGGAAGGGGGCATCTGAGGGCCAAAGCAGGGGATAGGTCCCCTTTCACAGACTCTCCTGCCGCTGTGCGGGGAACAGGCGGGCCGGGAGGCCAGCAGGAGGCCGCCGCAGAGGTCCAAGTTCAAGATGGCGGGGACGGCAGGGCGAGAAGCGGCAGGCGTCCAGATGGCCCAGAGGGGCAGAGACTGGGAGCAGTGTCCAGGCTGGGAGAAGGGGCGCTGAGCAGGCTCAGGCGGTGAGAGGGCAGAGGCCTGGGTGGAGGGAGTCGCTGAGGCCCCAAGGGCGCCCCAGGGCAGGGTCAAGGGCCAAGGGCTGGGGCTCACCGAGAAGGGCTGGGCTGGGCCTAGAAACGGGACCTTCCGTGCCGGACATGACCCTGGAGGGGCACCCTAAAGGAAGAGGCTCCATGGGCTGAAGAGACGCAGGAGAGGAGGCTCCCCCAGGCCGGAAGACAGTGCGTGAACGGGGTGGGAACGGGGACGTGCCCCCCGACCCAGTGGGCAGCCGCCGCCCGTGACCGCAGGAGAGCGGCCTGGGCCCAGTAGAGGCTTGGCCTGGCTCCGGCCTCGGGCAGCATCTCGCCCACCCTCAGGTGAGCCTGCAGGGCCCCGCCCCGAGGGGAAACCTCGCAGCCACCACAGGCCCCTGGTCACTCAGGTGCCACGGTGTCCTCGGGTCGCGCCTGGTCCCACGAAGAACATCGGCAGAACCTGCCATCCAGGTCTGGTTTATGGCCCAAAGCTGAGCTCCGAGAAGTCCCAGCTCCTCCCCCGGGCCTGCTCCACGGGCAGGAAGCCACGGGGCAAAGGGTCAGCTCGGCGTCTGCTCTCCCCAGCTGGGCGCGGGGAGGAACACGGGGATGGGCCGGGCAGGGCTGGTGCCCTGTGACCCGGTGCCGACGCCTGGAGCCTGGGAGCTCCAAACGCCGATCCCTTCTCCCACAGGCCAGTGGGCACTTCAGGGGCTTCCCAGGGGGACTCCTGACTCTGAGGCCGGCACGTTTGCCCAGTCATCCCAGAAGCGCGGCCACCCGCCCGTCCCGCGGCCACGGCCTTGGCCTCTAGTCCATCAGAGGGAGAACAAGCACCCCCACCGAGCCCCAACACCAGGCCGGTATGTCCCCGGCTCCTCAAAGCCCCTTTGCCTGCCTGGGGGTAACAGGGACTCATCTCAGGGGTGTCTCCCGCCTCTCCCTATACGTGCCCCCCACTACTCTTCTCTCTCAAGGGGGCAGTGGCTATTTGGGGGACCAACAATCCCAGCGTTCCTGGAGCTGAGGGTCTCCCAGGCCTGAGACCGTCAGGGCTGAAAACGGCAGGTGGGGTCTGGCTCGGGGTCCCCTCTGCTGGGCCCTCATCCCACACGGGCCCGGGACGAAGAGCAGGAGCCTCCTCGAAGCGCCCGACCTCACCGATTCACAGACGGGAGTTTCCACCAGTCCCCACCAGAAGAGACGCCGCGCAATCTTAGCAAAGACACGCTTTTTAAGGAAGGCATGTCCGTTATCTTGTAGACAGAATTTCCAGCACATGTCAGAGGCTGTAGCGGACAAGTGACAATTCTGGGCAGTGGGGGCAGCCCCGAGAGCTCGGCGGACCCCCCAGGCCCCCACCCCTTCAAAGCTGAAAATCCCCTTCAACACGTCAGTGCTGTTTGAAAGAGAAGTGGACGGGTTTTTCCAGATGAAAAGAGATTTCCTGACTGCCAGTGCCTCCTGGGGTTTAAGATCTAGTCTTGCACCTACTGGCTGTTGACCAGTGCTTAAAAAATAGCTCTGGTATTGGGCCTCCCCCGTGGCGCAGTGGTTATGCACTGCGCTCTGGAGCTGTCAGCAGCAAGGACGCAAGTTTGACGCCTGGCCTGGGAGATTCCCACATGGCGCGGCAGACCTCGCCCACTGCGCCCCTCAGCAGTGTGCTTCCCAATCTGCCTGTTCTGCTCCCCGCTCTGTCTCTGGTGAACCCTCGCGCCGCCTCTGGCCTGTGCCCCAGGTTGTATGCATAAATAAATAAATCTTAAAAAAAAAAAAAAGAAAACTCTGGTGCCACTGAGACTGATGAGGGCTTATTTATTTATCTTTAAAAAAGATTTATTTATTTATGCATAGAAGAACTGGGGTGCAGGCCAGAGGTGTGGGGTGGTGAGAGGATTCACCAGAGACAGAGTGGGGAGCAGAACAGGTGGATCTAGTGAAGTACACTGCTGAGGTGAGCAGCGGGGAGACAGGAGAGGTCTGCTGTACCTGTGGGAAGCTCCCTGGCTGGGGATTGAACTCAGGCCGCAGTGGCTGGCATAGCTTGATAGCGCTGACTTAACCCCTTGCGCCATCAGGGAGGCCTTATCATTTATTGATGAGCAAACTGATGCTCAGATACCTAAGTGAATGCCCAAGTTCACAGAGTTAGATCATGGTAGAAACGCCAGGTCTTCTATTCCTAACCTGTTCATTCCTGGGGGTGACCCAGAGTGGTGCAACGCATTTATTTTGGAGTCAGACTCCTGGGGTTTAAGATCTAGTCTTGCCACCTACTGGCTGTTGACCTTGAGCAAGTTCCTTAACCTCCCTGGGATTCCGTTTCCTCACCTGTAAAATGATATCATAATGCGATGATCAAACAAGTTACGGCAGATAAAATACTAGGCTAGTGTCCAGCGTATAATAAGCACTCAACCATTATTATATTTTTTTAAAGATTTATTTATTTATGCATACAAGAACCAGGGTGTAGGCCAGAGGTTTCGGGGGTGGTGGTGGTGAGAGGATTCACCAGAGACAGAGTGGGGAGCAAAACAGGGGGATCCACTGAGATACACTGCTGAGGGGAGCAGTGGGTGAAACAGGAGAGGTCTGCTGCGCCCTGTGGGAAGCTCCCTGGTCGGGGATCGAACTCGTGCTGCAGTGGCTGCGGACAGCTTCATAGTGCTGAGACTTAACCCCTGCGCCCCCAGGGAGCTTGTTTATTCTGATGGGGGTGGCAGAGTTTACACACTGTCCGACGCAGGGTGTCGGACACTGCACTCTGGGTGACCACCCCAGGCCCGCCACCAGGCCCCACCTCCCACAGGGTCCCCCCACTTTGCGCTCCACTCTCACCTCCCGCTACATGGGAGGATGTTCTCAGGAGATCACTACCACACTCTTGAGCGCGGGGACCCAACCGCCTGCTGCCTGCAGCGTCCTCTCAATATTCACATTTGGGGCAAACGTGGCAAAACCATCAGGCATTTGAACCCAGGTAGTGACACACGGCTGCTCGCTGGGTGATCAGCCCTGCCACCTTCTAGCTCCACCGGCCCAGCTTGTGAACACAGCGAGATCCTCCCTCCTTACAAAAGCATGGCCATAAACCCGCCTCGTGACCAGCCGCCCTGCTCCCGAAGCGACCCAGGGAACGCGAAAAACACTCACTCTCAGAGCTCTGTGCACGGTCCTCTCACTGCAGCGCTGCTCACCACAACCCGCTGTGGAAACCACCTACGCGCCCAGGACAGGGGAGTGGATAAAGACGATGCCCTCTAGGCACACGCGGAATACTACTCAGCTATGAAAAAGGTGAGCTCCTGCCGACCCAAGACTGATCCTGCCGCCTCTGTTTCTACAGCCTGCAGCGCTACAGCCCTGCACACCCCTGCACACTCAGCCCACGCCCTCCACTCCAGGGATTCTTATGTCACCCCCCACCTCCTTCAGCGGCTGCTCCTCTCAGCCCTCACCCCTCCTGCTCACGCTTTCTCCAGGCCCTGCTCTCCCACATGCCGCTCACTTCGAGCTCACTTCAGGCCCCCAGCACGCCCTGCTCTATGGTCTGGCCCTGGGCACGACCTCCCTGAGGGTCTTCACACGCCATCTGACCACCGCCCTCTCTACACATGATTCCTCCATGGCTCCCCAGCGCCCAGGGCTCAGTCCTGCCAGGTTCCAGGTGAGAAGCCCCTCGCCCAGACCAGGCGTGGCCCCTCGGAGCGGCTCACATGCTCCCGGCAAGTGTGGGCTGAGTGCCACCCTGCGGGCATCGAGTCCCCTTTCCATGGGTGAGGCTGGGAGGGCCCAGAGGGATGGAGGCAGGGGTAAGAGCTGCAGAAACTCAGCTGGGAGGAGGTGGCTGAACTGGACTTCCCGGAGGGAGGGGCCCTGGGATGAACAGCCTTGGGGAACCGCCTGGGCAGGGCGTGTGCAGGAGGTGACTGGCATGGGCGGGGAGCAGCTGGCATGGGGGTGCTGGAAGGTAGTCTGTAGGCCTGGAGGGTGGGCTACAGGGAGCAAGGACCAGAGGGGCCCCCAGTGAGGGCTGTGCCTGGAGCTTGCTGTCCCCCGCCCCCTGCAGGACGGCCGTGATGGGAAGGGGAGCTGAGCCTGGGAGGCGGGGGAAGGGCAGGGAGGCTTGGGACCATCCGTCCCAGAGGCCCCTCCTGCTCCCACCTGGGGTCTCAGTGTCACCCTTGGATCATTCCCTGTGCAAAGGTCACAGCGGTCTCGGAGCGGTGGACAGGGCACTGGGCGCCCTTAATGCCCCGCAATGCTCAGCAAGTCCCTGCCGACTCTGCCCCGCTTGGCTTCCCCCCACGGGAAGGGGCAGCCAAGGTCTTCCCACTGCTCCCGCCGCATCGGGGGTTCTTCCCGGGTCTCCGAACCCTGAGCCCTGCCAGCTCGTGGAAACCCCGACAGCCCTCCCAGGAGAGCCTTACACATGCTGGCTCTGCAGAAGGCGCAACTGAGGCCCAGAGCAGGTTGGGTGACTTGACTGCGGTCCCTCAGCGAGGAAGGGGCAGAGCTGCAGAGCTGGCGGCGTCTCCTCCCCACGGGGCTCACGGTCCTTGCCAGGCGGAGAGAAAAGCGGGTGAAGACCTAGGGAGAAAGTTGATGAAGACCTGGGGGGCTGTGGCTCGCCCTGCTTGCGGCCCCGATCGACCCTCGCGCCCGCCCGCAGTGAGCAGTGCCACCACCAGGGGGCAGCAGTAGCCCGTCCGGCCCGCCCCTTCCCGGCTCTTCCGCGCGGCCGGGGGCTTCGCTGGAGGGGCCGCTGCCGCAGCCCGGGCCGCCAAGATAAAAGGCAGGAACGGCCCGCGGCCCGCGACGCCGTCGAATGCCCACCGCCTGCGCCTGGGCGAGTCGCCGAACCCCATGGACCTCGACGCTCTAATCTGGGCCGTGGGGTCAGTCGTCGGCTGGGCTGGGGGTGGAGGAAAGCGGCGAACTCACGGCGGGCGGGTCAGCGGCGAGCAGCCGGGCCAACCCGAACGTGCGGGGGGTCTGCCCTCGGCGCGTCCCTGGGAACCCGGGTCTCTCCGCGGCTTTCACAGGGAGGGGATGTTGCTCCTGGCCGGCACTGGGGCCTAAGCGTCTTCCCACCCATCTAGACTGCTCCCCACTTTGTGATGAGGAAACTGAGGTTCACAGAGCCGGCGGAGGCCATACGGGGCCTGGATTTGCAGCTGGGGCTCTGCCCTCTGTGTCCTGCGCTAACCCCGCAATCCTGCCTTTGTCACCTGCGCAGCTTTGCAGCAGCCAGGGGCATCAACTCCCTCCCAGCTCCCCTCCACCAGGCCGGGCTCCGCAGGCAGTGGGGTGCGACCCCGCCGCCCTTGCCCCTGACAGGTGGGCCCTGCTGCCCGGAAAGAAAAGATCTGGACACATTTCCGCTCTGAGCCTGCCCGCTGCTCGCTGTGGCCCAGACCCCTGCCAGCGGGAGTCCGTGGGCAGGGAAGGGGCACGCAGGCAGGACGTGCCCTCACCGCTCCCAGCCCCAGTGGACTGAGGCATGAGCAAAATAGATAATACTGGGGTGCAGGCCAGAGGTGCAGGAGGTAAGAGGATCCCCCAGAGACAGAACGGGGAGCAGAACAGGCAGATCTACTGAGATACACTGCTGCGGGAGCAGTGGGAAGTCAGGGGAGGTCTGCTGCGCCCTGTGGGTCAGCTCCGTGGCCGGGGATTGAACTCAGGCCGTAAGGTGACAGCCTGAGACTCAACCCCTAGGCCGCCAAGGAGGCCCTGCAAGGCATATTAGTTTTTCTGACATTGTAAGTAACAAATCAGGAGGAAAAGTCCAATAAAGCGGATGGTATTATATTCCAGCCTCATCCATTATCCATTTTTATTCTCAAAATTCTTGTTATTTAACTGTCTTTAGTTTTGTGTCCAGAGCATTAATTAATTAAGTAATCAATAGCAGTGAAGGGTAAAATGAAGGGAAGCACTGACCTCTTCAAAGGGGTCTCCCTCTGCTGGGAGGCAACTGCCTCATGCAGAGAAGAGGGGAGGGCCCTGGGGCTGTGGACTCTGCCTTCAGGGACAGAGGCAACAATTGTGGGGGCACTCACCATGGTCTGGGACTCAGAGACTTCCAGGTTTTCAACCTCCACGGAGCCTTCTTTTTAGTACCGGAACGTTACTCTTTGCTGGGCAGTGATGAGAGGGTTAATATTTCCTGCACGCTCTCTGCGGGTGCCATGCTGCATCGTAAGTAGTCGCCACTCCTTATTTCTCATGACCCTCTTAGGAGGCGTGTGCTACTATTTCTCAATTTTAACACTCAGATGATACTCAGGATTCATGGAGTCCATATTTGCAAATTCACCTCTAGCTAAAATCCCAGCTGAGTCCCACAAGACTACTTTTTTGTTTCAGCTCATTCTGGAAACAAGTGTCCTCTCATAGTCCACTCAGTGCCATGTTTTTTCATTTTTGTGCTTTTTGTTAAGTGATTTTAGTGTAATTGTTTAAAAATGATCCCCAAGCACAGCAACTAAGTTCCTAAGGACAAGAAGACTGTGATGTGTGTGGAAAAAACACCCGTGTTAGAAATGATCCTCCAGGCAGGTGTTATAGTGGTGTTTAGGGGAGCTCAATGTTAATGAATTAGCGATACATATCAATATATACCTCATATATATATGCTTTAAACAGAAACACACGTAAGATTATACATTGATCAGTTGATAAACTATAACCAAAGTCTTAGAGAAACTTTTTTTATCCTATGAGTAAGGGTTTCATATCCACTGTGTGTGTTAATGGACTATTAAACGCAGCTGTGGGGAGTACTGAGCCTTGACTGGATGATAAAACTGAAGCACAGAGAGTTTCAGCCTCTTGCCTGCTGTTGCGTGGCTGCAAAGGGAAGGCATCAGGAGTGGAAGCCAGGCAGGTACTCAGGTGCCTGGACTCCGACATTCAGGAGCCAGCATGGGAAATAACATTGTAACTGGATGACTCAGAGGGCCAACTTCTGAGTTTGCTGTTTAGCAGATGTAACTGTATTCCAATAAAACTTCATTTACAAAAGCACACAAGGGGCCAACAGAGCCCACCACCAAAACTCTTCCAGGAAGCTCTGTCTTACCTTTGTAATGTCAACTCTAGCAGTAATTGCCCTGATTTTATCGGAGGAATGTAGACACAGAGACACATGCTGATTTTTGAGGAAGGTAGGCACAGTCCTACAACGGACTGTTACGGTGTGGTTTGTTTGTTTTTTTAAAGATTTGTTTATGCATATAAGAACCGGGGTGCAGGCCAGAAGTGTGGGTGTGGGAGGTGAGAGGATCCTCTAGAGACAGAGTGAGGAGTAGAACAGGCGGATCTACTGAAGTACACTGCTGAGGGGAGTAGTGGAGAGATAGGAGTGGTCTGCTGTGCCATGTGGGAAGCTCCCTGGCTGGGGATCGAAACTCCCGCTACAGTGGCTGCAGATCGCTTCATAGGCTGAGACTTAACCCCTTGCGCCACCAGGGAGGCCCCTGTCATGGTGTGTTTTCATCAGCACAGGTACTGCATTTCCTATGTAGATGTCAGCTAATCGGGAAAATCAAACACCAAACAAAGGGATCTTGTCTTCACAAACCCAACCAGCAGCGAACCCGCGAGAGCTTTGGAGATAAGGTCGACACCACTCGGATCTAGGAGACACTAGGTGGTGACCTCTCCAAATCGCGTTTTGGGGGTCGGGCGGTTCAGAGCTGGCGAGCTGAGCTAAGTACACCGCCGTTTCTGTGTCTGGTTTAGTTTCCCAGTCCAAGACAGATTATAAAACTGGGGGGCGCGCTGAGAGGGTCCTACACAAACTGGGGTTCTGTCGCAGAACGGGTAGCCCACAAAGACTGTTTCTAACGAAGGCCAAGCCCCACGCACTTTCCTCTGCCCCACTGCGCCCCATTGCTATCCCGCCTCCTACAATGAGGAAACATCTCGTGAGCCTCAGTCTCTCCGTCTGTGAAATGGAGGCGAAGCGCCACCCGCAACCCCGACAGCTACGGACAGCGGGGGCCCCGCGGCTGGAGGGAGCCCACGGGAGGGCCCCAGGCAGGGGCGGCGCGCCACCGGGGTGCAGGGCTCGCGGGGGCCCCTCCGCCAGACCCCGTCCGCGAGGCCGCTTCCGGCTGGCCAGGGGCCCGGGCCCCGCCCCTCGCTTCCGGCCCGCGGGGCGCCCCGGGCCCGCCCCGTGACGTCACATCCGGGGCGGCGGGCGGGGCCGCAGCTGGGGCGGCTGCCCTGAGCGAGCTCGGCTCCCCGGCCACGTCCCCAAGCCGCACCGCGGGCGCCCCTCGGGTCCGAGGGCCGCCGGCCGCCGCAGGCCTGCCTCGCCCGGGTAAGGGGCACGCGCTGCCGTCCGGGGAGGGGTTGTCACGGCTGCCTGCACCGGCTGGGGCTTAGAGAGGGGGAGAGGGGGGAGCAGGGTGAATGGGGCAGGAGAGGCGGGAAGTGGGTTGAATGAGAGCAGCAGGGGCAGGAGGGGGTTGAATGGGGACGGGAGGGGGGCATGACAAAAGATGGGGACACAGAGCAAGACGTGGAGGAGGGGAGGTGGGGAGCAGGATGTGAGAGGAATGAACTAAGGGAGCCCGTGGGGGAACCTAAGAGCTTGGGGCCCCCTGGGGGGCAGGAGCGTGCTGAAGGGCACCCCAAACCTGGGAAAAAAGCGGCCCAGAGGTTTCCCTTTGGAGCTCAGCGTGGGACAGTTGGGACACTCCTGAATGGGTGGGAACGAAAAGGGCTCAGCAGGCAAGGCCAGGACCAGCCTGGTCCCGGCTGGTGGTGCCCTCCCAGAAGGAGCTGGCCCTTTAGGGGACACCGGTCTCCCTCCTCCCAGCCTTCTTTGCCTGGGAGGGGGTGTGCATTTCCATCTACCTGTCTGCCTCCCTGCTGGGCGTCTGGCTACTTAGCTTGTGCGCTTACCTGGCAGACAGAAAGGCCAAGTCACCACCCAGGTGCTTTGCCATAAAACTTATTTATGGAAATCTGCCTAGAGCAGCCACAGCAGAGGGCAGGAGGCATCCTGCAGCCCTGAAATTGCAAGGAAATTGTCAAGGGGAGCATTTAAAGTGCTCATTTTCCGCTATATACTAGACCTGCCTGGTGGACAAAGGACTCTCCAATTTACCCACACTGCCAGCAAAAACTCGGTCCAGATCAGTAGTTAGCTGTGATGCCCAAACTCTAAGAATCCGGAAGCTGGCAGAGTAATTAGGACAATCGCCAGCACTCCAGTGCCCGTCTGCCACCCAGACACATCCTTTGGACCACAGTGCAATGTCAACACAAACCCACAGTCCGCCTTCCTTGGGCTCTGCTACCAAAGGTCAGCCAGGTGACAACGTATGGCGCCAGGGACCGCGGCCGCCTGTGTTTTCTCCGGTGGTGGCAGGGCCACTGCCACGTCGCTGCTTATAAATCAGTACTGATAGCATGATGGCGTGTAGACGTGGCCTCACAGGTTCTCACCGAGCCTGAGGGTTACTTGTGTGGGACGTTAGAAACCCGCGTCAGCCAGAAAAGAGCGAAGCAACTGGGGATCTGATTTCACGGAACTTACACTCAGCACCTTGCTATAATCAGAAAAGAATCAGGAAGTTGAGGCTCACGGCCACAATCTGGGGGTGCCTTTCTAAGAGAGGGTGAGTCTCCGACTGACTCAAGGGGACACTGCCCCTTCCAGGCAGAACTTGTGAGGAACTGACCCCTCATAAGGGGGCTCCCCACACTAGACTAACCCCTATCTTCCTGGCTGCTCTGGTGTCCCACATAACCTAACTTAATCGCCGCTTGTTCCCCGTGCCCCGGGGGTCTCCTCTCCATCTGCCGAGGTCCGACTCCTGGTCTCCCCAGGCCCCTGCACCAGACAGTGATGACACCGGCCAAACCCTCCTTTGAGGCGCCCGGTGGTGGCTTTTGCAGGAGAATCGATGATTTTAAATCCTGCTCGTGGGGTGTTGCTTGGGAGGTAACTTAGAAATATTCACACAGGGCCCCACATGTGCTGTTGGAAAGTGGGGGCAGGACCATACCAGAGAGATGAAGTCAGCCCGAAGGCCAATTCCTGTTTCTGTGGGAGTGCGAGCCCGCCCATGGGCCGGGAGGGAGTAAGCAGAGCCAGAGCCTGCAGAGGTTTCCCCGAGAACCTCGGGGGTTCCTGAGAGGCCACGTAGAGATGCCCGCCCCCGCCCCTGTGCACCCGGCTTTGTGTCCGTAACCCTGTGGGATTGTTTGCCTCGTCCCCGTGTACACATGTGGCAGTGCACTCGATTGTGACTTCGTGCTGCACACCTGGGTGTGACGGTGTGAGGGGCGGTGTGAGGGGCCCAGGTGGCGGCAGGAACACCCCCACCCCCACCCCCCGCCCAGCTCCCCTCTGGTGTGGCTGGGCGCCGCTGCTTTGCCCCCCTGGGTTCCCTGTGAACATCCCCAAGGAGGGGTGGCGGGCGCTGGCGGTGCCTCCATCACGCCTCCGGGGCCCTTCCGTGGTCGCTCCAGACATGTGAGTCGTGCGGCTGTGTCGGGTCGCTAAGTCCGCTGCGGCCAGCTGGGGGGGGCCTGACTGCTGCTGCTGCGGGCTGTCCTTGGAGCGTGCCAGGGGGCTTTTCAGAAAGGGACGCGGGCTCAGCGGGGCTCCTCTTCTGGGCAGTGTCCGTCTCCCTCGACGCCTGCATGATGTCTCTCTTTTTTAAAGATTCATTTATTTATGCAAATGAGCTGGGGTGCAGGCCAGAGGTGTGGGGTGGTGAGGGGATTCCCCAGAGACAGAGCAGGGAGCAGAACAGACGGATCCACTGAAATCCACTCCTGAGGGGGCAGCGGGGAGACGGGAGAGGTCTGCTGCGCCCTGTGGGAAGCTCCCTGGCCTGGGATCGAACTCGTGCTGCAGTGGCTGCCAATAGTTCCATAGTGCTGAGGCTGAGCCTGCGCCCCCGGGGAGGCCCTGGATGACATCTCTTTAAGCAGAGGCAGGCCGGTGGCGAGGTGCAGCCTGCCTTGGCGCTTCCCGTGGCCGGTGGACATGTGTGATTTTCCACAGCCACCCTGGTGTGTTTTCTACAGACAGGCCCATCTTGACAGACCTTCCAGGGGGCCCCCACTGTCAGCCGTGCCATGGGGAGCCCCTCGTGGCTCTTGCCTCTGGACCCCGCCTGTCTGCTCCTTAGAGGAATCCCCCGCCGTCGAAGAGCTGTGGACCTGGTGGCCGTCTTCATCCCACTGTGGGGGAGCCCCACCCCGCGCCTCTCCGAGTGCCCCCACTCTCTCTCTCTCTCGCCCCCTAGATGTGTCCCTTGCCAGAGTGGCGTGCGGCCCCACATGTGCTGCGAAGCTTGCCATGGCCAGGGCGGGCCGCTCCCAGCTCACGCCTCCCGCAGAGCCGGCTCTCCACGCCCAGCCCGCAGCTCTCCCCGGAGGAGGACACCCTGGCCTGGGGGTGCGGCCCGGGCAGCGGCCTCTGGTGAGTGTCCGGGGTCTCGGAGGCCAAGGAGAAGGGCCCGGCTTCGGGGGTGCAGCCCCTCCCTTGCGGAGACCCTGCCTTCTGAGGACACGGGGCGGCCCCCAGGTCGCCGTGGTGCAGACCCAGTTGGCACTGGCGGCTCCTGGTGCCCTCAGAGCCCCGTGCATGGCGTGGGGGGCCGGGGGGCGTCCTCCCCGCAGAAGGCGCCATGGGAGGAGACCAGGCAGAGGCCGCCCCGGTCAGAGACACCACTCCCAGCTCCCTGCAGGAGAGTTTGCAGCACTGCCCTTGAGGTTTGGGTGGGGGCGCAGCGGGCGGCCTTCTGGCTTGGGAGAGCATTCAGGGAGCCCGTCTCCTCGTCTCGGCAGCAGAGCCCGACCCAGGACCCCACAGGCTGGGCTCGGTGGCCTTCAGGGATAGGACCGGCCACAGGGCCGGACTCAGTGCCGTCTCTGTGGGCCCAGCCACACGGCGGGGGGTTCTCCACACGGAGCCCTGCCCCTCGTTCTCCGTGCCACGCTCTGTGTCCGCCCTCCCGCCCCCACTCAAAGACGCGGCCTGCGCTCCAGGTGAAGTCCCGCCCCTCCCCACAGCGGCCCTCAGGACGGGGCACCTCGGCTCCCTGCAGCGGGGTCTGCACCTGCCACGCCCGCGGGGCCCAGGACGAGGGTGGGGTCCTCTGCACCTGCGCAGTGGCTCGAGCGAGGCCCAGGCCCGCCCTGTCCCCCTTGCAGACAGCTGCCCCTGGTGGTCAGAAGACCTTGGCACCGTGAAGGTGGCCGAGGCTTGTCCCTGCCCCTGCCCCCCGGGTGGACACTTGGGGCTCGGCAGCCTGACCCCGGGGACCCGCCGCGCCTCTGACGGGGCCTTTCTCCTTGATGCAGATCCCTGGGCCAGACAGCAGGGACGCGCCAGCATCCTGAGGAGAGGCCAGCGGGGAGCCTCAGGGACACCCCAGCCTTGCTCCCGGCTCTCCCGCAAGATGTGGACAGCCTTTGTGCTCCTTTGGGTCCCCACTTTGTCCCTGTCCTTGTCTGCAAAACAAGGGCCACCCGCTGATGCACGTAAGTCCGAAAGCCTAAGTCTAAGTCTCCCCTGGGCTTGGGTGACTGCTGGACCCCCAGTGGCCCCTGAGGTCTAGGGGGCCGTGTGCGCGGCAGTGCACTGGGGCCAGGCGCTCCCGGGCCGGGCTGGGCGGGTGGTGGGCCGAGGTCCCAGGGTCAGCGCGGGTGGGAGCCCCGCAGGGCCTGAATCTGGGCCCCTCGCTTGCATGGCTTGTGCTGTCTCTCTTCTCCGCTGCCTGGTCTTCACGGGGCTCACCCGTCACACCCCAGAGAGTTCACGGCATTCCGACTCCGTGCCGGGCGTGGTCAGCTCCAGGGGCTCCCGCCGCGGACCCTCACAGAGCCAAGAGTCCTCATGGCGTGACTATCTGGGCAGCGCCATGTCCGCTCTGCAAACCCGGGCTGCCTGCGGCGCAGCCTCCTTTCGGCCCAAGGCTCGGGGACTTGGGTCTCGGAACGCATCTAAGTCTCCCCTGGGCTTGGGTTCCATAGAGGACAGAGGAGTTTTAGAAGCGGGGTGCCCGGTGCCCCCCGGGGGCAGCAGGCCAGATGTGTGCAGGGCGAAGGCTGCTGAGGAAGGCGGCACTGGCAGAGCCACGCAGCGGAGGGACCCGCCATCCGTGCTCAGCGGCTGTGACTTTCTGTGACTCCCTTTCTGTCTTTCAGGGCACTTGGGCAACGAAACACTGAGGGCCGCCAATAAAACCTCTGAGGAGGTGGCCTTGGCGACACCTCCTGCCACCCTGTCCAGCGGAGCCTTAGTCACCAGCCCCAACTCCTCCGTCGGCACAGCGGGGACGGAGGGGAGCACTGAAGCTGCGGCCGGCAGCACCCCTGAGCACACCGCCGCCCCCGCCTCCACACGGCAGGCCCCGCCCTCCCCCGCGGTCCCCAGCAGCCCTGCCCGGACGTCACCGGGCAGCGCATCGCCTGGAGCAGGGACTCCCACCACGCCGGCCGGGGGTGCCCAGGCCACCGCTAGTGCCGGGACGGCGACAGCCAGCCCAGCGGGCACACACACTCCTCCCAGGAGCACCCCCGGTCACCCCGCAGACCAGTCCATGCCCCCCACGAGTCCCCATGAGCTGAGCTCGGCCCCACCACCCTCACACAGCCCCACCGTCCACTCGCTCTCTGCCCGACCCGTGGCCAACGGGACAAGCGAGCCTGTGTCCACCCCCATGAACACAACCCCAGAGTCCACCCCGGCCTCTGGGCCCCCCACACCCCCCACAGTGAGGACCACCGGGGCACAAGCTGGGGGGCAGGCGGCCAGCACAACACCAGCACCTCCCGCCAGCCCCAGCCGCGAGGTGGTGGCCACGGCCACGACCCCCGCGACACCACCAAGCCCTACGCCTCCCCCCCCAGGGGCGCCGGGGCCGGGCGCACCCCCGACCCTGGAGCAGCCAGAAGCCATCACTCGCACCGCCGCCGCCCCGCCAACCCCCGAGCACTCAGGGGACCCCACGGTGCCAACCACAAACTCGCGGCAGCTCAGCACCCCAGGCCAGTACCTGGTGGTCACCACCGAGCCCCTCAGCCAGCCGCCGGTGAACCAGAACTTCCTCCTGGCGGTGCTGGTGCTGGGGGTGACCCTCTTCGTGGCCGTGCTGGTCCTGCTGGCGCTGCAGGCGCACGAGAGCTACAAGAAGAAGGACTACACGCAGGTGGACTATCTCATCAACGGGATGTACGCGGACTCGGAGCTGTGAGGCCCCGGCCGGCCGGCCAGCGCCAGGCCCTTCTGTGCCCCCGAGGCTCGCCGGGGCTGGGGCGCCCCGCCGCCATCAGACTAACCCCACGACCACCAGAGTTCTGCATTTTTCATATTTATTTTTCTAAACGACGCCGCGGACGGCACAGGCCCTTGCTGCCTGGAGAGTGGAATAAAGCGGTGACCACTCTCCGGTCAGTGCGTCCTGAGTCCCGTGCGTGAGCCGCGCCTCGCGGGGCGCGGGGTGCGGGGGTGGGCTTGTCGGGCCCCTGGGGGCCTGCTGCGCCTGCCCCCTTCCTGGGCTTCCTCTGGCCGCCCTGCCTGCGCGCAGCGGGGGTGCCGTCCTGAGGCTCCTGCTCTGCGGCCAGAGCACAGCTCTGGTGTGGCCCCTTCTCCAGCCCCTCCTCTCGGCCCCAGGCCCGCCTCCACGGCCCCAACCGCCCTGAGCCCTGGCCCAAAATCACCTGCGTCCAGGAAAGCCTCCCGGCTTACCCGGGGAGAGCCCTGGGTCACCCTGAACCCCAGAGAGAACCTTGGTCACCTTGAGTCCCAGGTCACCCTGAGCCCCAGGAGAGCCCACAGTTGCCTTCCTGGGCAGGGCGAGGCCGGGTCCCCGTCCGGCAGCCATCACCCCGTGTGTGTCTTGGGCCAGCCGAGCCCTCTTGCTTCGTGTGGGAACCTCCTTGACCCCACCTGAGCCCCGAGATCTGGCGGGGACACTGGCCAGCTCGCTGGGGTCTAGAGTGGCTGTGGCCAACACGGCTGCCAGCACTGCCTGAACGCCTGCCCCACCGCCCACGGGGCTGACCTGCCAACCTGCCCGAGGCAGCTGTGTCCCCAGGCCAGGCTGCCAGTACCCCACTGTGTGGCCTGGAGCAATGTGGAGTGGTCTGGAACTCGGCCTCTTCACCTGTAAAGTGGGGGACATAGAGCAATGTCTGTCTCGACCGAGGGGTGTTGCCTGGCCTGAGTGGGGGAGGAAATTCGAGAGAGCCAGAGCCCGGGGCCCCCAGGACTTGTGTTCTCACAGCGGGGTGCCCCACTGGGCAGGCAGGGCAAGGAGCAAGCTTCTGCCCGGCTCCCCGACAGCCAAGGGGCGGGATGTGGGGTGTCAGGGTGTGCCTGCTCCCCGAGCACAGCCAGGAGTCCAGCTTCTGTGACCCCTGAGTGTTAGTGGCTCTCTCCATCCCGCCCTCGTCAGGGGCTCTGTGCCTGGACAGGTCCCTAGGGGGTCTCAGGTGCCTCAGACTCAGACCCGAGCTCTGGTGGACCCGGGTGTGTCCAGCCCTCGGGGTTCTGTGCCCAGTGGCACCGCCACACACCTGAGCCTCATACCTGTGCTCTGCCCCTAAACCCAGCCCGACCCCGATGGGCCTGAGTGGCCCTCGCCCTGCAGCGGCCCTGCCTGGGCCCCCATCGCCTGCACCCTGCGGCGGTCAGGAACCCTCTAGACACAGCCCAAACCCCCTTTGCCAGCCCACAGCCCTTTCCGGGATGAAGGCAAGCGAGCCCCTCGCCAGGGCAGGCCCGCCTGCAGGTGCCGACCAAGGGCAGCCTGAGGGTACAAGCCCGCCTTGCAAACCTTGGAGATGCCCCCCATGGGTGCATGTCGGCCCCCCAGCAACTCTCGGCTCTGACACCACGTGTGGAGGGTCAGCTCCCGAGGGCTGGGGCCCAGGCGCCTGGTCCCGCGCTGCAGAGCCAGCCCACGCCTGCACCGCGACGCCCGCTGGGGGCTGGTTCCCAGGACCCCGCCGCGGGTTTGCCCAAGGAGCCAGAGCAGCTCACAGGACGCGGAGCCCCTTCGGTCGTAGGGCCCTGCGCTGCTACAAGGCGGCGACGCGGGACAGCCGGAGACCGCAGGGGCGGTGCGGGGAGGGCGCAGCTTCCGCACCCCTCCTGGCTCCGTCCCCCCAAACCTCCCGCGAGGTCAGGTCCTCAGCCTCGCTTTCCGTCACAGCGGGAGACTGAGGCACAGGGGGCAAGTTGCTGGCCCAAGGTCACCCTCCAAGCCAGCGGCAGGACAGAATTCACTCCGGGTCAGTCTGTGCGTGCAAGTGCCGGCCGTGCGGGACCGGGGTGGGTCCAGAGACGCCGCGCCCACCCTGCATCCCAGCCGGGGAAGTCCGCGGGCGCCTCCTGGTGGCCGAGCTCGCTCCGGCCTCCCGCCCCCGCCACCCGCAGGCTCGCGCCGCGCCCCGGCTCTGCCGTCGGTCCCCCGGCTCCCCGCCCCCGCGGCCCAGCGCCGCAGGACGCTCGCCCGTCGGGGCTCCCCGTCTCGCGTGCTGCGGGGCAGAGCGTTCTGGAGATGACACCGCGTGCCGGAGACTGTCTCCGCCAGAAGCAGGCCCTGGGCGGGGGGAGGCAGCGCGCACCAGGCCCCGCTTCCTGGCCAGAGCCCGCCCGGGCGCTGACAGCCAGTCCCGGCCGCGCGCTCACGGCCCCGCGTTCCCGCCTGCAGCTGGGCCCAAAACAGGGGCCGAGCTCTGCCCGGCGCGGGGACCAGCAGCAGGCGGTGTTTGCCAGCACCTGCGGTGTGTCAGCCCCAGTCTGGTATCTCAGGACAGTGCACCTGCTACACACGCACACACACACACACACGCATCTCACACACACACATGCATCTCAGGACAGTGCACCTGCTA